>JAOXJP010208214.1:0-11932 GCA_025762735.1 Platanus orientalis
TCCACTTTCATCATGACTCTAACTCTAGTATATTTGATGTTCCTGGTTTCCCATACAAAGCAAGACTTCGCTGGGCTAGTCAATGTAGCAAGAGGAATTTAATAAGCAATTTAAGCAGGCACAGTCCCAAAAAACTTTGCTCAATTCACTTTAGCCAATACCTCATCCAATCTAGCCTTCAAGAAGTTCGTCATAGAGAAGAAACCAACCAAAGAAGTCAATGCCATGTACCAAGTGCCTCCACCGACCAATCCCATTATCATCACACCTCCAACTTTTACAACACCACCACCCTTGGCTCCTTTTACACCCATGATCCCTATCCAAGGAGCTCAACCTAGGCCGTAGCAGTGTAAAAAGTTTTCACTCTTACCATGCCATTATCTCAGTTGTTTATTGGTCTCCTACAGAAAGGACACCCTACCCTCTCACCTGTCAAATCTCCTCCCAATCAAGTACCTACCAATTTTAACCAAAATGGCCATTGTGCCTACCATAAGAGCCTAGGACATGAGACATATACATTTCTCTTAAGCACTGAGACCAAGATTTTCTATACACAGGAAGAATCGTACTGAAACTGATAGAGCAAGCTAAAGTGTAATTCAACTTGCTAGGGGTATTTTGAAAAAAATACAAAATAAAAATAAAAACAAAGGGGGCTTTAGTCTTGTTGTCTATCAAAACCCAGTGAAAAAAAAGGAGAAGAAACCCTTAGACCAAAGCAAGGGGAAAACAAAGGAGAGAAGGAGATTAGAAGTTTGTGGAGTTTTTGTGAAGGCATTCTTGCATAAAAATAGTAAGTGGTCCTCTATTCTTCAAATTTATGGTTTAGGTTTTTAATTTGTAAAGATTATTTTTACCTTATGAGGTTTTCTTCATTTTTACCTTAGTTAATAGTAAAGATAATACATTTTATTGTATTTTTAAACATATTTTCATACCTATATGGGTAGATTCAATGATTGGTATATATCTTTGCATTTCATAGGGTTTGTTTGACATGGGATTTGAATGAATGCATGGAACTTGTTACTTGTTAGTGCTTTCTTAAATTTGTAAAATATAATTAGTATTTCATTTTTTTTAAAAGGATTTAAATTCTATTGTATGATGTTTCTTTTGTTGTGAATGAATAATGAGGGTTCTAGGAGGTAGAAGTGGGTACACCAAGTTAGGTATAGAAATAAGGAGTTTACGGATTCCTAGGCTCGAATAGGAAATATCACGTTTGTTACAACTATGGCAACGACATGTTTTTGGGAGAGGCAAAGGGATCAGCCCACAAGAAGAGGCAAATGAGTTAGCCCGAAAAATAACCAAGGGTGGGAGAGTGAGTAACCACGCCCAGATGTCGTAGCTAGAGGGGTTGGGTCCTTATACAGAATTTGTTGTATGGTTTGGTACTTGATTGAAATGTTTGTCATTCATCATCCATTGCATAAAATATATACATATTTATTCATTTATATGATTCTCTCTTAATAATGCGCAAATTACCTTTATTTTCTCTTGAATGACTTATGTTAGTTGGCATGATTACAAGATGTTTACACATTATTAATAGAAATGAAAATGCCAAATCTGCATCGTATTGTTTGATGGTAGTTAAGACATTTGTAATGCATAACAGTGCATAGCATCACATGGCATAGATGTATGTATGCATTTGGTAGTGTATGTTGATAAAAGGGTGTTCCCTTAAAGAGCTTAAAATGAAAAGGGTGTGCTTCCCTATAAAGAGCTTAAAAATAAAAAATAAAAAGGGGTGTTTACCTAAAAGAGCTTAAAAAGAAAAGAAAGATGTGGATTAAAGCCTGGTAAGAAGCCACCTTGTGCTCAATGCCCAAGGTTTGGTCTAGTGATTCAACCACTTAGTGCAAGCGGCCAAGGGTTAGAATGTCTCCCGTCTTCCCCGCCCTCTGTATTTGAGATGGTTTTTGGTCTATATTGATGTATCCTATGAGTGCAATTGTATTACATGCATTTAGCATTTTACATGATTTTATGTTGAAATGATTCATATGATTTATTTTTCTATTGCATGTGACTTGTTGTTGTGGCATTGGCTCGGGCTCAAATTAGAGTCGTGGGTTAGAGCCTGATGAGAAGCCACCTTGTGCTTAATGCTTAAGGTTAGGTCTGATGATTCAGCCACTTAGTGCAAATGGCCAAGGGTTAGGACTGTCTCCCGTCTACCCTATATTAACACTTATAGTTACGAGACCAACACAAGTAATGACCAATTACTTTGCAAAGTGCATCCATTACATATCATTTATAAACATCAGCATTATAAAGCTTCACCAAATGTATTTTTATCGGATTAATTGAATATTATTTTTTTATCTTGTTTTTACCATAAACCTATAGAATATTGGATTTACTTGCTGGGTTTTTCCCAAGCTCACCCCACCATTTCCTCCTCGTAGATTGTGAGTCATTCTTTCATCTCGTGGAGTGAGATCCTGCAACCTGAGAGCTCAAGTTTATAGCTAGGACCGTAGGTAGTTGGTGGTATTTTGGTAGTCTAGTCATAGGTAAACTAGAGTTGTACTTTGTATAGTTGTTTTGGCTCTGTATATCCCACCTATAGGATGAAAAATATATTGTACTGGACTATAGGTTTTCATATATAAATGAAATCATTTTGGTATATCATGCACGCATCGATATTTTTATTGTGGTCTATCAGGTTGTATGAACTTAGGAATTCCTCCTAGTGGGCCCAATTGCACAACTACGCTACCAAATGTTTGCATTATTTTTACAACTGTTACATGATTTGAAGTCTAACACCTCGAGATTCGGTACCCCAGTGAGGTATGGGTTTCGGGGCGTTACACAAAGAGAGCCAACAAAATGTGATGAAGACACCTCTCCCTGATTATAGCAAAGACAGCAGTTCCCAAGTCAACATGATAAGGATTGGGGAGTTATTTTGAGCCAGCAGATTTTATTTGTCCACTCGAGTAGTTTTAATGTGGAACTTTCCCTTTGGGATAAAAAATGCAGTGAATATTACTGAAATTGAGGAGGCTCGTGCTCTCCTATGCCTTTTATACCTAAATCCTTGATCATTCCCATTCCCATTGAGGCACTAACTATATCCACTAATCCATAACCATCTCCTTTGCTCTTATTCATTTCCTCTCAAACTTTCCCTACTCCAGACTATGACCCCTAGGATTTGAAGCAAGTCCATTTGACTTATACCCCAACTATCACCGTCCTAGGTGAGGGATCCTCTAGCACAACTTCGGCTGATCAGACAGTTCATGACATCACTAGAGCAAGCAAAGTCCACAAGACAAATCATCTGAGACAATCTAACAAATGGAAAGAGAAAGTAGAAGTTTTAAATATAGTGATAGAGCAGACTATAGAGGAAAAGGCATAATCCAAGTTAGAGCATAAGAGAAAACAGCTAGAGGAATTAAGAAAGCGAGAGATAGAAAAGTTTGAGAAATTAATCCGTAAGACAAAATTCAATTTGACAAACCATTTAGCTAAAGTTCTAGCGTAGATTTCTATCGTAGGCTTACTGTTTTCATTAGAGGAACAGAAGAGTCAATTCTTAGAGATTATCACTAAGGCATAGGTTCAAGGAGATTTATCCCCAAGAAAGTTCGGTGACATGGTCGGTCAAGTGGTCAAACAACAAACAATCACCTTCATGGAGGAAGAGATACTCGAAGAAGAGCTGAGTCATACCTCCCCTCTATACATCATTGCGGTTAGAAATGGCTTAGGCATCTTGTTGGTACTTGCTGATAGTGGGTCCGCCTTGAATGTCTGCACAATGAAATCCATTTCATCATTAGGGGGTCCTTAGAAAGAACCTAAAGGGAAATCCTATGAACATCAAGGCGTTCGATGGAACCACTCATAAAAACCTGGGAGATATCAAGTTGATCCTTCTCATTGTCTTTGTAGTCTTCATTGTACCCTTCCAAGTGGTAGATGTCAAGGTGTCATTCACCCTACTCCTAGGGAGACCATGGCCGCACATAGTCAAAGTTGTTCTGTGTAGTCTCCACCAGTATCAAGTTCATCTTTCAAGACAAAGTAGTGATCGTTAAGGCCACAATGAATTTCCGTACATACGAGGGGATGCCAATGGAGATACAGAATGAGTTTAATGGCTCATATTTGTTCAATACAATCAACATTGAATGTTAGAATGTTATCCATAATGAAATTCAACCCACACAAATGTCTAGGGACACAACATCATGGAATTTTGCACACAATCAAGGCCATTAGACAAACTAAGAGGTACGAGCTGGGATATGAGCGCTCTCATGGACTAGACTTCAACTTCAACATCAACAGAGAGAATGAAATCGAACCCATGTACAACAGTGTTAGAGAAGTCACAAAAGCCATGGACAAGATATTTGTCTTAGGAGGAAAGACAACAACAGTGGAAGATTTATATCTGTTAGTGTTGCCCTTATCTAGAACCATTCAGTCACTTGAGACTGAGGAAGAGGAAATAGAGATAGGGCAGACATAAAACCTTTTAGAATTCATAGCAGATCAATCATGCCACACCTCCTTCCTCCAAAAGTCAATTGGGAGTGATGCCAAGATTGAGAAGCTATCCGTAGCACCTATCTTTGTGGAGGAATTACAGTCAGATGCCACAGTAGTTGAACATCTAGCAAAAGTGATCATCCAATCAGAGTAAGAGATCAGTTATTTAGAGTTCACCACAGCAGCCATCCCTCCTTGTCCTCTAGAGAACCCGAGCCAGTTTCCATCTCAATTTTTCTGTAAAATGAGTGAAGATTCTTACCAGTCACTCCGGCTCGTCATTACAAACGGTGACGTTTCCATTAAGGAGCTCGACTTGGGGACTGAGCTCATTTGATGTGCTTCCCCACACTAGCTATCTTGGTTTTGGCTTATGAAATCTATTGTAAATAAATAATGTAAATAGGAAAAACAAAAAACAAAAAACAAAAAATAAGGAACCAATTTTGTACAAGGTGATAAACAACACCCTATCTTTTGTCTGAACTACGGTTTGACTTAATCCCACATCCATGGGTACGTAGGCAACTTAGGGTCATCCCCTAAGTTTAGTCAAATCCATAAATAAATACATGTTTTCCTCAAAGATCTGAGTTTCATCATCATATATCATTTTGCTCAATTCTTTAAGTTAAATTCTTTATTCATTTCATTCTTAAGTTATCATAACATGCTCAATTCAATTCTTTCATTCATTTCATTTTCCAATTCCATTCTTGCATATTCATTTCAACTCACTTCAATGCATTTCATTTGTCAAAAGCATCAAAATTCATTCATTCAATTCAATTCAATAAACATTTCATTTAATAGAGCTTCTCCTCTTGACTCCTTAGCCCACAAAGAATGACGCTAAGCTTGATGACAAATAGTTAGCCATAGAGATCCTAGCTCTAGAGGAATGCTATGAAAATAGGAGTTTATCGGAGGCAGGTTATGTCGAGGTAATCAACCTTGGCACAACTACTAATCCTAGGTTTGTTAAGATTAGTTTTCATAGCTCTACAACCTTGGGTTACGAGAACATGCCTGGATTGAATACCGATCTAATAGTGCACAAGTTGCCCACTATCCACATTTCATGCCAGTACATCAGAAATTGAGAAGGCTGTGTCCCGAATGGTCCCATGATAAGTAGAGAAACAACTCCAAGCTGGAATCCTAATGCTAGTTTCATACCCCGACTGGATAGAAAACATAGTGCTAGTTCCAAAGAAGAACAGGGATATACGGATGTGTATAGACTATAGGGATTTGAACAAGGCAAGTCCAAAGGACGGTTTCCCACTTCCATATATCATGGTTTAAAAACTCATCCGATCCTAGATCAAATCAGCTATGACCAATTCGATCTTGGGTTAGGGATCAAATGAATCCTAGGTTGTATTGCCCAATCCGGCTCCAAATCGTTCCAGATCAGACAATCGCTATAAAACGTAACGTGATCATCGATCGATCCCCCATTAGAGCCATTCGATCCCAGAGTGGATCCTCCAATCTGAACTAGGGATTGACCTATCCTGAAGGTAAAAACCCTAAACGAAGGGGATTCTATACCCAAAACGGTCTAAAGAGTTTCAATCCCCCTTTTTTCCTTCTATAACTCATTCCTAACTTTACAAACTAGTGATTTCTTGCAATCTATTACAAGAAAAATCGTCACAAACTTGAAGATCCAACAGATCTAAGTCTTTCATGCGTTCTTCATCAGATCAAATCCAGGGTGAATTTTTTCATGTAATCTTCAAATTTCTTTTTTTTTTTTTTTGTATGAATCAGTAGATTAGCCCAAATAGAGGCTAGTTCTACTATTTCATGCATCAAAAACTTGATTTGAAGCATTTACTCAAGATTTAAGGGTTTTTTTTTAGTGAAAATGGGTAAAATTCTGAAAATTAAAAGAAAAAAAATTAAAATTAAAATTAAAATATTTGGACATCCTAATGATAAAATGACCATGGATATGTGGGTTTGGGATCAAAAGCCATTGATTATGGTGTCACTTGAAATTTTTTTTAAAAATGTATTTTTTAATTAAATATTTAATATTCTAAATTTTTTAAAAATAATAATAATTTTTAATCAAAAAATAAGTAATTAGATATTGTATTATACATTAATAATATGCCAAATAAATTCATTCATTTGTCATTAACATGCTGATTTCATGTCATATTTTAGCTATTCTTTATTTTTTTAAATAGAAAAAAAAAATACAAAAAATAGGGAAAAATTATGTTATACATATGTTATATTATATGTAAAACATAATATAAGTTTGTAGATTTGGTTTCAAATCCAATACTTTTGTAATTTTTCTACAAATATGTAGATTCTTTAGTTGTTTTTTAAGATGTATGAATGTTATTATATTCTACATAAATGTAATTTTTCTAGAAAAATGCAAATTCTTTAGTTGTTTTTTAGTTGTATGAATGTTGTTATATTGTACATAAATGTAATTTTTCTACAAAAATGTAGATTCTTTAAATACTTAATGTTCTATTTATGTATGTTAGTTCATAAGTTAATCATTCATAATATTTTAATTTTCTATTTATGTATGTTAGTTCATAAGTTAATCATTCATAATATAAGTTTGTGGATCTGGTTCCAAAAGTCCAAACCTACATACTTACATAAATTTTTTAAGAACTTAAATGAAAATAGACATAGGTAGAGTTCCCAAGTTACCACCCGATAGAGCTTTGCATAGAACTAATCCCTAGAATGATGTTAATTTGATACTATTAGATATAAAAGACTTTGACATCCGTTTAGGGATGGATTGGTTAACATCTTATTATGCTACCGTGAACTCTTACACGAAGGAGGTGGTGTTTAGGACCCCAGAGCAGACCGAGTTTGTATTCCGAGGAGTACGCAAGAGTTCATTCACATGTCTTATCTCCGCCATTCAAGCCAATAACCTATTTCGTAAAGGTTGGCAAGGGTATTTGGCTTACGTGGTGGACGAGCTAAAGAAGGGAGTAAATGTAGAGATTATCCCCATTGTGAGGGAGTTCATTGATGTGTTTCTAGAAGATCTTCCTGGTTTGCCACCGGATAGAGAGGACGAGTTTGTTATTGATGTAGCACCTAGAACTGAGCCTATTTCGATTACTCCTTCCTGTATGGCACCAGCCGAGTTAAAGGAGCTGAAGATACAGTTATAGGAGTTGTTGGACAAGGGGTTCATACGTCCTAGTGTATCCATGTGGGGAGCTCCAGTCTTATTTGTGAAGAAGAAGGATGGAGCCATGAGATTATGTATCGACTATAGACAATTGAACCGTGTGACTATGAAAAATAGGTACCCATTGCCAAGGATTGATGATTTATTCGACTAACTTCAAGGTGTCATCGTGTTTTCCAAGATAGACCTTTGATTCGGTTATCACCAACTCAAAATCAAGAAGGAAGATATTCCAAAGAGTGCATTCCGTACACGTTATGGGCATTATGAGTTCTTGGTGATGTCGTTTGATTTGACCAATGCCCCTGCAGCCTTTTTTGGATTTGATGAACAGAATGTTCAGACCGTATCTAGATCACTTTGTGATTGTCTTCATTGATGATATCTTGGTTTACTCTAAAAGCTAAGAGGAACATGAAGAACACCTTTGAATTGTGTTGAGTACGCTGAGGGAACATAAGTTGTATGCAAAATTCAGCAAGTGCGAGTTTTGGCTTGATCGGATTTCCTTCTTGGGGCATATCATCTCCAAGGATGGAATCCTTGTTGATCTGCAGAAGGTTGAAGCTATTGTTGATTGGCCAAGACCGACAAATGTGATGGAGATTCGTAGTTTTTTGGGTCTTACGGGATATTACCGGTGCTTTGTTGAGGGATTTTCCTGCATAGCTAGACCACTCACCAAGTTGACCCAAAAGTATGCTAAATTTCAATGGAGTGATAAGTATGAGAACAGCTTCTAAGAATTGAAGAACAGGTTAGTGTCAGCTCCAGTTCTCACATTGCCATCAGGGTCTGGTGGATTTGTGGCTTACAGTGATGCTTCACGGAAGGATTTGGGATGTGTACTTATGCAACATGGCAAGGTCATTGCATATGCATCTCGACAACTCAAGCCATATGAGCAGAACTATTCTACTCATGATCTCGAGTTGGCAATGGTAGTTTTCGCATTGAAGATTTCAAGAAACTACCTTTATGGTGAGACTTGTGAGATCTATACTGACCACAAGAGTCTGAAGTATACCTTCTCGCAGAAAGAGTTGAACTTAAGACAACGAAGGTGGATGGAATTGATCAAAGACTATGAGGACACCATTCACTATCATCCAGGCAAAGCCAATGTATTAGCAGATGCTTTGAGTAGAAAATCTTCAGCTAGTCTAGCTTGTTTGACTATTGGAAGAGGACCGCTACTGAGTAAGTTGAGGAAGATGAATGTAGAACTCATGGTACATAAGACTTGTGCTCTTCTTGCGTATCTCAAGGTGAAGCCCATGTTGGTGGACAAGATTAAGGAGAGTCAATTTACCAATCCACAACTTGTTAAAATCTCATGAGAGGTTAAGAATGAGGATCGTGTCGACTTCAACATGGGGGAAGATGAAATTATTTGCTTTAGAAACCGTTTATGTGTTCCCAACAATGAGGAGCTGAAGAGGAAGATTTTGGTTGAGGCACATGGAGCTACTTACACAGTTCACCCTAGCAGCACCAAAATGTACAAGGACCTTAAGAAGACATATTGGTGGTGCAACATGAAGAACGATGTAGCTGAGTTTGTGGCTCAATGCTTGACTTGCCAACAAATTAAGGAGGAACATCAAAAACCAGCTGGACCACTACAACCACTCAAGATACCAATGTGGAAATGGGATCATATATCAATGGATTCCGTGGTTGGTTTACCAAAGACTCAAAAGGGATTTGATGCTATTTAGGTGATTGTTGACAGGTTGACCAAGGCAGCTCACTTCCTACCCATTTATATTTCTTACCCGCTTGACAAGTTGGCTCAACTCTATGTGGATGAAATCATAAGACTACATGGCATTCCAACGACC
Source organism: Platanus orientalis (assembly GCA_025762735.1). Taxonomy (NCBI): domain Eukaryota; kingdom Viridiplantae; phylum Streptophyta; class Magnoliopsida; order Proteales; family Platanaceae; genus Platanus; species Platanus orientalis. The sequence continues at coordinate 9,580 of JAOXJP010208214.1, forward strand.
ATCATATCTAACAGAGACCCACGGTTTACCTCAAGGTTTTGGGGAGGCTTGCAATGTGCTATGGGGACCAAACTAAACTTTAGCATAGCCTTTCATCCTCAAACCGATGGACAATTGGAAAGGACCATTCAGACTTTAGAGGATATGTTACGTGCTTATGTGTTAGACTTGAAAAGTAGCTGGGACACTCACTTACCTCTCATTGAGTTTGCTTATAACAATAGTTATCAAGCGAGCATCCTTATGACACCCTTGAAGCTTTGTATGGTAGGTAGTGTAGAACTCCAATCTGTCGGGAAGAAGTTGGAGAGCGGGAACTTCTTGGGCCAAAATTGGTCCAGATTACCACGAAAAAGATTCGTTTGATTCAAGACCAACTCCGAACAGCTCAAAGTAGACAGAAATTCTATGCCGACAAAAGAAGGAGAGAGCTTGAGTTTGATGTTGGTGATCACATGTTCCTAAAGGTTTCTCCATCCAAAGGAGTCACCAGGTTTGGCAAGAAAGGGAAGCTTGAACCCCAATTGATTGGGCAGTTCGAAATTCTCATGAAGGTGGGAGAGGTGGCCTATAGTTTGGCTCTACCACCGAAGTTGTCTTAGGTCCACAATGTGTTCCATGTATCCATATTAAGGAGATACATCCAAGACCCTTCTCATGTCTTGGAGTACATTCCATTAGACATTCGAGATGATCTATCATATGAAGAACAACCCATCATGATCTTTGACCACAAGGAGAAAGTGCTACGAAACAATGCGGTTCCTTATGTGAAAGTATTATGGCATAATCATTATGAAGAAGAGGCTACATGGGAAGGAGAGAACAAAATGAGAATTAAGTATCAACATCTATTTCAAAACCAAGGTATGCATTTAAATTCAGGGACTGAATTTTTATAAGTGGGGGATAATGTAATACCCCGCATTACATTTCAAGGGTAAAACTATAATTTTATCCTATAAGGGTAAAAGTGTTATTTTACATATGTTATACAGACCTTAGAGTGGTTTAGAAACTATTTAGACCAAGTTTGAAGCGTAAGACCCAAGTTGGACCATAAACTTGTCAAGTTTGAAAGTTATCCTGATCTCATATTTGGGATAACTTCTCATGCCCACTGACACTAATCCCGAGTAAATTAGAGGTTGAACCATACCTTGTTGAAAAGGTCTTTGAGTCTTCTTTCCAACGCATTAAACGGTTTGTAATTTAGAGTTGTATAGCGAAAGTTATGGTCATTTTACTAAGAACTATCTGTGTAGAAAAATTTTATGGGAAATGTGTGACTGATCATGGATCTCGTGATCGATCATGCCATGATCGATAACAGATCTTGTGATCAATAACAAAACCCTATTTTTGTCCTGATCGATCACAATGAAGGATCAAAACTCTTGGGACTTTTCAGGATAACCCATGATCGATCACGGATCTCGTGATCGATCACGACATGCCTAGAAACACTGAAAAGTGCGAAAATATTAAGTTTTTATGTCATTTTTGATGTGGCTTTTACCCATTAGACCCCCAAACGTGTGGAATCTCGTTATAGACAAGTTAAAACCCTACTAACACCTCAATTAGGTCATTTCTCCTCATTAAAACAAAGAAGGAAAGAGTTAGGGAGATTAGGGAAAGTTCTCGAGCTGAGTGTGGAAGTTCTTCTCCAATTGGGTAAGTTTCACTCTCCACTCTAAAAATCTGTTGAGATAGCTTATTTTCTTCTTATATTCTCTTACATTACCAAATTTGTGCTAAACATAATCATTTTATAGAAGATAGAGAAAAGGGGAAGGAGGTCTTGGAAGGATTTGGAGCTTAAACAAGGAATTTACTAAGTTTTGATGAGTTTTCATACATAGTGTGCTACTCTTTTGATCTCTTATTGGTTTCTTCATGGATAATCTTCATTTTGATTAGTATTTTGATTCCTTTATCGTTTGATTGTTAAATCTGTGAAGTTGGTAAGTTTTCACAACTTGATTTCTAGGTTTATGAGATTTGTGGTGAGTTTTCATATATGATGTGCTACTCCCTTTATTTCTTTTACTGTTTCTTCATGGTTATTCATTTATTTGGCTAGTATTGTAGTTTCTTCATCTCTTGATTGTTAATCTATGAGGATTTGGTGAATCCACACCACCCTATCCTTAGATCTATGAGATTTTAGGGAGTTTACATACTTAGTGTGCTACTCAATTGGATTCTTATATATTTATTCATTGGTATTCTTCATTTTTGGATGGAATCTCAATTCCCCATCATTTTATCTTTGAAGTTTAGTAAGTTTCCTTCGCTTGATGTCTAGATTTATGAGATTTTGAGTGAGTTTTTACACATAGTGTGTTAC
>JAOXJP010208225.1:0-11932 GCA_025762735.1 Platanus orientalis
TGATTACATTATAGGTGGCTGCCAAACGCAGCCTAATTGAACTACAAAATTTTACTAGTTTTAAAAAACATAGAAAATTATGTATTTAAATTCTAAGGATTGTTTATTTTAAAAAATACTAGTGAGTGAACCTGTGCAAGCCCGGGCTTCACATAAAAAAATAAAATATGAAAAAATGCAATTTTTTAAAAAGGCGATGAAAAAACTAATTAAACAACTGTATAAATTTTTATTCAATTAATGTCTATTAAAAATGAAATATATTAGAGAGACGGTTTGCTAAGAGAGATTTAGAAAGAGATTAACATGTTTAAATTATAGAGATTATAGGATTTTATCCAAACAAAAAGAAGTAGAAAATGGAATTAGGAAAGAAAGAGAAGTGCATACCTATTGGTTTTCGCCAATAAATAAGTTTAAATTTTTTTTTTTTTTTGTTCAATGGAATAATGTAGTTTGAGTAGGGATGGAGAGGAGATGGGGACAACGTTGTGTGAAAGAAAAGAGGGTGTATACATATTAGGTAATTTAAATTGAATTTTGAAAAAGAAACAGAGTAAATGACGTGACTATCCTTGAAAAAGGGACAAAATACCTAATATTGTTTCAATTAGGAAATGTTACATAAGAGATGTATCATTAAACAAAGAATAGAACAAAAATTTAGGAGATATTGAGAGTTTTAAGGAGTAACGTTGGAAAGGTTGAAGTGAGATTTCAAAAATTGTAGATAAACTAATTTCTTTACGAAAGAATTTAAAATTAAGAGTAAAATGGGCTCCATGTGGCCTTTTAAAATGAAAGGAAGAAAAGAATACTAAACGTAGAGGGGGCTACCTCCTTTGTTTTAGTGTAATAGAAAGATTGATTTCACTAGGACTTAAACCTAATACTTATTGTAAAAAATATATATTTTTATCAACTAAGCTATGAATATTGATAATTTTTAAATACTTAATATATTATATATAATACATATATATTATATATGTAAAAGTTCGGGCCTCGGGCCGGGTGGAGGTAAGCCCAAACCCGGCCCTAAATAAAAGTGCAGGCATTGGGCCTAGCTTGGGCTGGGCTTTTTCGGGCCAATTTTAGGGCCAGACCGGCCCATGCCCACCCCTAAGCAGAGCATTTCCGGAGATCTACGACTTGGTGATGCTAAAGAATGGATTAGTGGAGGAGCACATTGTCATGGACTCTCACCCGCAAGCATGGGACCTTCACCTATGCTGATCTGTGAACAATTGGGAGATGTTTGCCATCTCATGCCACTTGAGATTGGATAATGCTGAGATAGGAAATGCCACGGAACCTGATAAGCTGATTTGGTCCATGAGCCAAAACTTCATGTTCTCAGTGTGCTCTATATATAACATTCTTACACCTAGAGATATCCTAGAATAGCTCAGCAGCCAACATTTTGAAGTCTAAAATGCCCTCTAAATCATGCTTCTTACTTTGGCTAGGTTTTTGGGGCAAGGTTCTCACTGAAGATAACCTAATGAGAAGAGAGTATCACCCAGCTAGTCAATGTTGCTTATTAAAGGAGTCTGAATCTGTCTCCCACCTTTTCCTTCATAGTGAAGTTGTGGCTGAGGTTTGGGGAGAGTTCCTGTTGAGGTTCAGTCACCTGTGGGCTCTTCCGGGCTCTTTCCCCTAGTAACTTAGCTCTTGGTTTGGCACTAGAATGGATCACCTTTCTCCTAGGGGAGCTATCCTTTGGAAGTGCATCCCTCATATTGTGTGTTGGAGCATACAGAAGAAGTGAAACTACCACATTTTTAAAGGAAATGAGGCACCCTTACAGATATTTTAGGAAAGGGCTATCAGGCTTTTGTATGGATGGACATCTCACTTGTCGGAATTTATGGGAAGCAACTTCACTATTAGGGATTTTGATAGGGCATCCCTTGTATTCAGATAGTTCCCCATGGGGGCTGCTTGTACTACTCGTGATTTCTCTTTCTTGCATAAAATCTTTTTCTTTACTTAAAAAAAAAAAAAAAAAAAAAAAAAAAAAAAACAGATCTTGACAGTAAAAACTGAAAGGAGAAAATTAGTGTTATTTAGAGATAAATTGATAAAGGAAGCAAATTAGAATTTGAAATGACCAGCCATACTAACATTGTAGTGTAAGAGGTCCTTGGAGAGTCTAGAGGGCAAGGGAAACCCAGTGAAGAAACTTGGTGGTCGAATGATGAAGTTCAAACAGCCATTGGAGTTAAGAAGTTGTTACAAGGCCTGGCATTAGACTATGAACAAGAAAAGTTAGAAAGGTAAATAGGTGCTAAAAAGAGCTAGAAATGCAATAAGAAAGGCTATACATTAAACTTGTTAGGATAAGGGAGAGGAACTGTAGAGAGCTAGATCATGTTTAATGCATTAAGAGAAAGGATCAAAGAGTCTTAGTACAGAATAAGAAGATTGAAGAAAGGTGGAAGAATTATTTGTTAAAAATTGTAAAATAAGGATCACGTAGGAAATGTTGGTTTAGGAGCAATCAATATTGTCGAAGATACTGAAGATTTAGGTACCTCTGTAGAATTAGGATGTCCAAAGTTAAAGAGGAATTGAGACAAATAAGGCAAGAAAGGCCGCCTTATTAGGGGCCAGATGGTATCCCAGTATAGGTTTGGAAATGTAAGAAAGACGATGACTCATCCTCTTAGTCTTTAAACTCGGGATCAAGATCGGAATCCGGATTAGTTTACGATCCTGGGTTTGGCCAGATTGGCTGATACAATTTGGATCAGCTGAGATAAAGGTCATCAAGTGATCTTGATAAGATCATAGATTGGATTAGACTCAATTGATTGTGATCTGGATCAGGCCCCTGATTCCATTCTTATCCTTGTTAACTAATTTGTTCAACAACATCATTAAAACAAAACAAAAAGAATAAGAAAAAATGCCATATGAATAAAGAAAAAGCACTGCAGTGCCTATTTACAAGAACAAGAAGATATTTAGAGTTCACCAATAATCACAAACTAAGGCATGGATGTTAGAAAACCAGTTTGTATTTATGACAAGTAGATTGATAAAAATCTATTTTCTTCCTTAGGTGATTAATGAAAAAGTTTAAAGCGAAGAAGAAAGATGTTCACATGGTCTTTATAGAGTTAGATATAACAGGTTCCATAAAAAAAGATAGTCTGGTAGGTATAGAAAGGAAAGGGGACCAGTTAGATATATTGACTTCATTTTGTCTCTCAAAAAATAGTTAGATATTTTGATTTAGTTAAGGATATGTATGATGGAACAATAACCAGTGCTCGAACAATTGCGGTAAACACGAGATTTATTTTATTTTATTTTAATCACAGTAGGTTTACACCAAGGGTCACTGAGCCCGTATCTTGCATCACTTATAGATAAGTTGATAAGGCATACATAGGACGTCCCATAGTATATGTTGTTATTAGAATCATTGAGAAAACTTTATAAAAAGGCAGACCAGCCATGCTTTATGGAGTAGAATATTGGCAGTCAAGAAATGACACATACATAGAGTGAGTATATCTAGATGGATGAGTAGCACAAATAGAAAGAATATAATAAGAAATTAATACATTATGGGAATTTATGGGTGGAACCAATAGGTGAAAAGATGATGAAAAGTTGACTAGGATGGTTCCGCCAGGTGCAACGAAGACTGCACCAGTGAGGACTGATATTGTGCAAGTTGAAGGCATCAACGGACAAGGCAAATGCCAAAACTGACTTCTTTTTAAATTGATGACAAACGAAATGACTGCTTATGATTTAATGGAAGGGATGAAACTAAATGGAGTGGAATGGAAGAACAGGATTTAGCCCACTCCAAGCAGTTGGAATAGATCTTTGTTGGTGCTGTTTGTTTGTTTGTTTCATAGTCATACATAGCTATTAGAATTTTAACTATAGTTTACAACTTCTTTACAGAATAGAACAGGATATAAATGAGTGATTAGGGAAAAGAAATCCAAATTTACAATTAGTAATGAGTCAGCTCATTCAGTACTTGTTAGCACTTCTAAGAAAACAAAAGAAAGTATTTATTGGAGACATCCATGATAAGATATTTCATTTTACTTTTCAAATCAATAACTACTTAATGTTCATGGCTTCTTATTCTTATTAATTTTTTTTGAGATAAAGATAATTTTATTCAAAAAGATATGGCTTATTTTATTTTTCATCATATACACACACAAAACTCTGATATCACCCAACACTGTCAGTAGAAGATGTCACTTTCCTGTCATTTTCACTCTAGTTTTGGGTTTTGTGAATACTATTTGTTCTTTTAACTTTTTGATAGCTATGCTGGAACCGAACATAGGACGTCACTGGTTTGACACAGCACCATTTAGTTGGGCTATAGGTTCCCCTACTACTTGCATTCTTTCTACTCTGATATATACAACAATGTCAGTTGAAGATGTCACTTTCCTATCATTTTTCACTCTAGTTTTGGGTTTTGCAAATACTACTTGTTCTTTTCACCTTTTGATAGCTATTCTGGAACTCAACTTGGGACGTCAATGGTTTGACACAGCACCATTTAGTTGGGCTATAGGTTCCCCAACTACTTGCATTCTCTCTTACCCTGGCATGGAAAGGGCATGAGTACAGGCATTTTTCACTAAAAAAATTGGACTTCTAGACATGGATATCTCTTAACAAGTTTTTGTGTATCACAGTTAATGATAACAAATATGTGGTTCTAATGCACTAAGACAATGAATTTCTAAAGATGCACGAGTGAATGTAATATCAAACACAAGAAAATCCACACATATACAAGTGAAGGAAGCTTGACAAAATACAGCTCACCCCAAAATAATGCTGCAAAACTGGTGAATAGTGATCTAGTGTTACGTGTATCTTTTCAAGAAGATCAACAAGTACCTCCACTTCATCACCCAGTAGATCCACCTGTAGTTCAAAAATATGAAACAGCTTTTGAGTAAATTTTTTTGGAGTGGTACCCCCAATAAGGTTTAAAAATAACAAATATAGAACAAATGTCAGTAAACTATAATTTTCATATGGTAAAAGGAAAGCCCAGATGGAGTAAGGATATAGAGGTGCTGTACAATGGCAAATTGCCAAGTCAACCATTCACTTCCAGCAAGACTCCAAATGGTAGAAAAGTGAGCTCATGTAGATCAGTAAGTCAAATGTACACTAAATGGACCACTTTCACATGTCTTATCTTTACAAAGACCACATTGCACATATAGAGATGTTAGCGGTAACAACATTTCAAGTACCTCAGCTTCAGCCTTTTGAAGGTCAAAGCATCTCCTCATAAAAGCTTCCCTATAAAGCAATTCCTTTTTACTCAGTGAGGCCACATGCTCAACGCGCAGATCTAGTTGGCATTGCACTTCCTCTGATCTGAAACATAACAATCAGGATATTCCACATATTGTAATTTGACTTCTCATGGAGAAATACAATTTAGAATAATAGCACTGAATTTCCACAACACAGTTTTTTTTAAAAAAAAAAACTTATATGCCACAGCCATATCAAGAATAACAACAGTAAGGATATGAATGTCTTGTCCACCTTAGAAAGCCTTTTTATGGTAACTAATCAATATATTGTGGTTGGGAAGCTGAGATACCAAATGGAATCAATATTACATCTTGCCACTACAGCTAAATGTTGATTGCAAACAGACCAAGTAATGCATAAAAACAGTTCATAAAACACGCACAATATGACCCTGAATTTTTATTTAATAGGTTTCTAGTTCTGAAGTCAAACTTGTTTGAAAAGAAAATGTTTACTTTCACTAAAGTTCAGCTGGATGCTACTCCTTATAACATTAAGGTATAGGAGCATCAGTAAACTTCAAATTTATATAGATCTACATTTAATAGAATATACAATGAACACATTGCTTACTTTCACTAAGGTTTAGATGGATACTAGTCCTTGTAACATTAAGGTATAGTAGCATCAATAAACTTCAAATATATATAGATTTAGGTATAATAGAAAATCCAAGGAATAGATAATGGATTGGAGTCATGGAGCAAAGCATTAACAAGCATGCCAAACCTGGGCCTTCTGAAAAAGTCTCCTAAAGAATTTTCTTGGGAAAGAAATTCTCAAGATTATTTATTATCTCAGGTTCTTCTATAAGTGTGTTGTATACTACTGTTGGTGGTGGTTGGGTATGGATGGTGCCAGATGGGAAGGGTGGACCTCAAAAAGAAAATGGAAGATAGAAAAGGAAAAGTATACTTATAGACTTGGAGAGGGTAAATGTCCTCATCAGACCGTAAATCTCATGAAGAACATTGTTTTGGGATTGTTTCCCACAAAGTAATAAAAGAAGTAGGAATTGTATTTCACTTGAAGAGCATCAGATCGAATGCATAAGAAGGTTCTCCGTCTTTTAGCATCATTAAATTACAATTGGCCTATGAAGGATGAAAAAACAAGTACAAACAAAGAAGTACAATCACTAAACATTTGAATCCAAATAGTCTCCATGAGTTGGAAACCGGATTCCGAAAGAAACAAAATCTACCCAGAAGCATGTCATTAAGAAAAGACGTACGAAACACATGAAATTACTTGCTATCCATTTTATGCAATACCAAACAGGACAGTCTTTGAGATGTGCTTACACAACTAACAAGAAGCACATTATGTACAGTTTCACAGTTTGATCACTGTGGAATGTGCAACATCCACAGCACCAGAGTCTGTTGAACCATTTAAGATGATGGCTATTAAGCTATCATACGCGGTTTCTATGAGGAGAACCATAATCAAGTCAGCTCAAAGGCTGATTGATTGTATTCAGAGACAAAGTTCAACCACAACCAAGGTATTATTAAGATAATTGCATTTTCATGAAACAATAATACTTCCGTAAGGAAATAATACCTCAAGCTATTCTGTCCAACTTTTTCATGTACCATGCGCTCAAAATCCCCATTCACTTTTGAAAATTCCAAGGGAAAGGTGGAAATAGAGCCCAATGGGTTCAATTGCACCGCATTTTTCTTTTCTGGTAAGCAAAAGGCGTGCCCTATGTCTTGTATCATTCCTTCTGTTGGAGTCACTTGATCATGAACCTGTTTTAGATCTCCAACTGCAATTCCTAAACTAACTCCCATCTCTTTCAAATGAACCTTACTTGTAATTATTTGCTGCAAAGCCTTCTCTAGATTGTTACTCAATGAACCCAAACCATTGTCATTCTCGATCAACATCCCTTCACAATGGATGTTTCCTTTGTCCAATGCTTTACTATCCATACACACAGGGTCAAGGTGCACATATTGTTTCAGTAATTCTGAAATCACATGTATAATCAAATTCTCCTCTGCTTCAAAACATTTTGATAGAGAATCCAGTCTCTGTATCAAATTCACCTTTTCATGAACCTCTAGACTTTGAAACTTGTTGGTGGATGGCAAGTCTTCCATGCAATTGTCTTTTTTCCTGTCGGCTTCACATTCTGTTAAGTAGAAATTAACATCCTTCACGGCCTCACTGATGGTAATCCCAAATATCTCATCCCTGATAAGAGTCCCAACGATATAACTTTCTATCTCCATCTTCCATTCCTGTACCATTTCCCTGAAGAAAACAGTACATACATCCCACCTAACTACGCAGGCTAAACTGTGCGACAACTTGTTGCTAGATGATAAGTCTTCCAGATAATTCTCTTTTACAGCCTCTTTACATTCAGTCAATGCAAAATTACCAGAGATCACAATATCTTTGACTACCTCATTAAATACAATCTGATGTATCTCTTCCCTGGCATCATTCTCCATGTAGTAACTTTCTATGAACTTGTTCCATTCCTTGACCATTTCCCGTAAGAAAACTGCACATACATCCTCCCTTATTAGGTCCTCTAAATTTTGAAACAAATTGTTAGTAGGTGGTGAGTCATTCAGAAACTTTCCTTTATTCATGTCTTCTTGACATTCTGTTAAGGTAAAACCATGAGTGCAGCCTCTACCTATCACCGACTCACTAGAAACAAAGTTATATATCTCTTCCCTGATGTGGCTCTCAATCTTGTACCTTTCCATATTCTTGTTCCATTCCTTAACCATTTCCCGTAAGAAAACTGCACACACATCTTCCCTTATCAGACCCTCTAAATTTTGAAACATGCAACTAGAATGTGAATCTTCCATAAAGTTGCCTTCATCCCTGTCATCCTGACATTCTGTTAAGGTGAAACCATGAGTGCATCCAATTTCTGTCACAGTCTCACTCAAGATAGGGCGATATATCTTTTCCCTGATTTGGCCCTCAATGTTATAACTTTCTATGTCCTTGTTCCATTCTTTAACCATTTCTCGTAAGTAAACTGTACACAGATCTTCCCTTATTAGGTAATCCAAATTTTGCAACAAATTGTTAGAAGAAGAGTCTTCTAGATAGTTGAGTTCACCCCTTGCCTCCTGACATTCTGTAAACGTGAAACTGTAAGTGCAGTCAAAATCTTTTGCTGGCTCTCTGAAGACAATGTGATATATCCCTTCCTTGATGTGGTTTTCAATGAACTTGCTCCATTCTTCAACCATTTTCCTGAAGAAAACTTTACATATATCCTCCCTTATAAAGTTCTCTAAGTCATAATTATTACATAACTCAAGGTGAATTTCCTTTACCAATTCTCTAAAAAGAATAAGATAAATCTCTTCCATTATCATGTTCTGCAAACTTAATTCTTCTCTTTCTTGTTTTAGTTGTCTTGATTCCTCTCGTAAGTCTGCATCAATTGAATAATGAACTGACACATTATCCACTTTCTCAGGAACCTTGGCAAAGGTACAAATAGCCACTGCTTCATTGTTTGTTAACTCAGGCATTGATAAACAATAAGGGAGAGAAAGTTTGTCCTCATGAATACATCTGCAGTCAGCATAAATTGCATGAAGCTTAGCACTCTCTTTGAGTACACTATCCAGTCTCAGAATGACTCCATGGATCCTATTCTTCAGACTATCAGAAGCTCTGTCTTTTCCAAAGTATGAAGACCCCTTTTCTTTAAGAATTTCTCCCTTCAGCCAATTCAGCTCTTCACTTCTTTGCCTTATGAAGGACTCATGATTTCTTATCATCTCAGCAACAAAGTGATTTCTGTGCCCTGCTGGATCCTCTTTAGGTGTCTCCTTTGTATAATCTAGTTCTTCAACCTTCTCCAAGGCATTGTTGGATGTGTGATATCTATCTCGTGCAGAAGAACCACAATCACTTTTTGGAAAAGGCTTCCCTCTTAAGGGATTTTCTCTTTGTGAAATAACCTGGCATCCAACATCTATTTGAGATGGAATGGTCGCTGAGTCACTGTCTTTGATGGCTTTGCCCTGAAATACAGTTTGATTAACCAAAAACTCAAGTTCAAGATGCAGGTTTGTAATCTCAGCCATCAAATCTGACCAACTCCTACCCAACAAGTCTAGGGGAACTTGCTTTCTTCCCTCTTTTACTTTTGTTTCGAAATTCTCTTGGATATCCCACAGGAAACCCTTTAACACAATGCCAATTGTGTCTTTCTCAATGACCCACCTCCATTGCTGTTCCATTGGCCTCACCTCAGACAAAGAGATGGCATTGTCCATCATTCCAAAAGCAAGATCCAATGTTTCTTTTAAAATGTCAATGTCCGAACCCATCTTCTCAAATCCTATGTTCAGTTCTGGCTTTAGGGAACAATCTGGGGTCTCAATTTCATGACCTTTATCATTCTCAAGAAATTCAATTTCTTTCCTATCACTACTCTCACATATTTCCACCCCCAGCAGATCTGAATCGGGTTCAAAATTCACAGCATTGGAAGACCCTTGGCTCAATATTCTCATTTCATTTGACAAATTTATCCGTTCATCCTCGAGTTGCTGTTTAATATTCCAGAATTGTTGATCAACAGAATTCTTCAATTCACAAATATCACCATCCATACCCTCGTCCCCATCTTCACACTTTGTTCTTTCAAGCTTAAGATTAAAATGCAAAGAACTTAGCTCCCTATCTTTCAATTCCAGAGCTTGTCTAAGCTTCATTTCATTTTCAAATCTCTCGGTTAGCTCTCTATCCTTTTCTGAAATAGCAAGCTCAGTTTCCTCCAGCCGTCTCTGAAGCCGATCTCTTGTTTCTGTCAAATCTGAAACCAGTTTTTCACGTTCACAGCTGCTCTCAACGACAATGCTGTCAGTCTCTTCCTGCACAAACTTCAAACACCACTCCAATTGCATTACTGCCAATTCACAGAACCTAGATTTCTCATTCAAGCGCTCTATAGCTCCTTCCTTGAAGCATGCATTATCAAAAGCTTCTTCCATTGCAGAATTTACAATCCCGATCATTATTGAATCTGCAACCATTCCTGACACCCTCAATTTACAGCCCAGGCCATCAAAAAACTGAACCATTTCCATCTTATATAAGCTCAACCAACAAGTAGATGTATACAATCCGATTCCTGTTTATCCTTTCCTCATCATCCCATAACTGTTTCTTGTTACCTCTTCATTGACAAAATTTCCAGTGACCGCAATCAATGAAAACAAAACAAATAAAAAAGAAATCCAGAGACAATCCTCAATGCAAACCCACTTTTCTAGATTAAAGTTATATAATATCAAATATGTTTAATCCATCAAATAAAACTGTATTCCATGACCATTATCACCACATTTTATAAACAGAACAGATTCTTTGAAAGAAAAAGATAAATATCATCTGTTCCCTCCAAAGATTAAAAAAAAAAAAAAAACCTCGATTCTAGTGCTTTGCAGAAAATAAATAATTACTTCACCACATCCACCAGTCCAAACAAGAGAAGAATTCATCAAAGGACAAACGCATCAATTTCTCAAGAAAGATTCATCTAAACGACTTCAGGAAATCGGATGAACCCTAGAATTTAAACAGAAACCACATGAAATAATCATTCATGCAGATACAATCGAAATTAATGATGAAAATTCCGCAGTAAAATCAATGGAAGACATCATATTTTTCTTTTTTTAGAGATTAAAACTGACCGTTTCTCCCAAATTACAGCGTCCACACGTCCTTGCAACCGTCTCTCTCTCTCTCTCTTCACACGCACAGGTGAAAACTAGAAATTCGGTTAATCAGTGTACCGTTAGTTAAGAATAAATGTACATATTTACCCCCGTGATCATCTTGGAATCAATGACCGAAGAAAGAAATGTGAGATCAGAGGTTAGAAAAGGAATTTTAATTGCGGGTGCTTCTTCAATGCACTACGCGATCTTAAAGCATTCGATGAGTGGACTTTCTTTCAGTTTCAGGGTCATGGAAAAAGAAAGCCATTCATCAGATGGTTCATATCATTTTATCATTTGAACAATATGTACGTAAAGCAAGGCTACGACCTAGCAAATACTGGGTCCCACCAAGGGATGGTCCAGGTATAAATACTAATAGCAGATGAGATGAACGGTCCAGACTAAAAGAAAAAGAAAAAAAAAAGTGATGAACGTAAAAAATTTTGTTGATTAGATGATCTTGTAGATGGATTCAACAAATGGTGCTCAAGAAGGCAGCCGAAATTCAGCGTGCAGACCGTTATCGTCGTCTATGAGAGTCTTTGTGAAAAATTTCTTCTTAAATAAATAAGTTAAAGTCCATAATTGTTACATATATGAGGAATAATGTTCTGTCCCGGATGGTACCATTCACCCCCTAGCAGGGGTTGTGGGTCGAACGGTACATACTGGACAGAACATTATTTCAGTAAAGATATACATGGTTGAAATAAGTCCAATAACCCATAAATCGAAGTCTCCCACATCACCCTCTAAGGCCCTGTTTGGTTGTCTTGAATTGAATAGAAAAGGAAAGAAAAAAAATTACACAAGAAATATATATATATATATATATATATATATATATATATATATCTATATATATATATATA
>JAOXJP010208236.1:416-11932 GCA_025762735.1 Platanus orientalis
CTCAGACCATCCCAACCCCCCACATCTTCCCCCTGCACACGCCACCCCCACTCCTTTCTAACTTGGATCACCCCCCACGCAATCCCCCTCTTGTCACATCTCCCACAAATCCCATCAACCCAACCCTAGACAAAAAACCCGACGTACACTCCACCCTTGGCTTCTCTATAACAACTTAACCCCAAACCCTAGAAAAGGGAGGAGGAGTAGGATCACGTTCCTTCCCAACTTGAAGAAGAGGGCTTTCATCTCAAAAATCCCAGAATGTCCCTTGTTTCTTCTCTTGAAACCCCACTCCAAAACCCAACAATTCCTGCCATAGCCATGCCATTACTCTAACAACCCTGAGTTTGGCGATTGTTTACACCACTTGGTGCTCTGCCCAGCTGCTAAAAGGCAAGAAGAAGGTTGTCAGATGGTGTGCTACAAGAATAAGGGGCATTCCCTATCATCTCAGAAGTTCGAGGCAATTTCTTTTTTGTTTTTTCTTTATTGTTATTGCTCTATTGATTGGGTTGCTTCTAGTGAATTGATTGGTTGTTGGCTTTATTTTTTTTACTTATTTTTACAATGTTACTTTTTATTTCTCTTATGATGTTGCTGTCACAAATTGAGGATTTCTTTCTTTCTTTCCCTTTTGATACTACTACGCTTGATTAAGGTATGTTGATTTTTTTTTCTTTATGGAAAATGGAATTGCTATGGGATCAATAGAGCATTTTTTTCTACTAAATCTTTTATATAAAAACAATGCTTCTAACTAATTCAAGCATGACGTCCTAAATTCCCTGTTATTAAAAATCACAAATGCTGTTAGAATAGCTTGAATATGTAGTGGAGTGCTATTTTTATTTTAGGTACTTTTGTTTTGCTTTTGTTTTTGTTTTGTTTTGTAAACATGGGGACAGTTGTGTGACATTTAAGAATCATTTATGTTGAAGGGTTGTAGTGTGGATAATTTGTTTTTTTACACTTGCATTACTATGTAAAAAAAAAATGTAAATGTCATTGCTTTTGAATGAACGTGTTTTACTTTGATGCAAAAAACTATGAGACTGAAAAATGGTTCAGGCCTGAGTTGAGGTTTGTAATGGCTGGAATAGAAGGGTATTAACTGGTGGTTTAGACATTGTTGGAGGTCGATTCCTCAGTGTTAAGTGACACTTATAGGTAGGCAGCTTGAAGAAGTTGTTGCCTTTCTCAGTTCGCAGCCACCCATTTATTGAACTGGGCTGACCTTGGTGTTTTCAACAACGGGCCTATTTATTAAATCTGAATTTGAACTGATCTCAGTTGCAAATCCATCTTGCCTATTCCATCGTGCACCCTTATTATTTGGAATGATAAAGGTACCCCCTGGGTCTCTGTTACATCAATTATTAATTGGTTCTTTATAGGGAGTATCTACATTGCTGTTTGGGTTTTTTGGAATAAAGCCTATATTGCTAAATGTGTTTAGGGGAGACTGTTATTATAAGTTATGCATTTATAAACCCTTCATGATTTTGCCTTGTTGTAACAAAACTAGAGTTGTTCTTTATTCAATGCTTTCTTCATTGTTTTCAAATCAAATCGAGCTCACATGGGTTGCTTAAGTCTTGAGGATGGATCCATAAGTTTTGGTATGGTTATTAGGTTCCCCTTAATCAGAATTTTTGTTATGATTGTAGAAGCCCTTGCACATTGATTCCATTTCTCTTTTTAATTTTTTAGTCCAATTCATTCACCATTGTATAGGTTTCAATCGGATTTCATTCTTATGTTTTTATTGTTCTAATTGTTAGGTTTCTTGGTGTACATCTTACAATTTGGTGTAGTTTTTAATCTATGAGATGTTTTGAATAATTACTCTGCCATTACATTTAGCATATTTGCAATTATCAATACTTTTTTTTTATAATAAAACAATATTTCATTTGTCCAATTACATTCTTTGAGCACATGCCATATAACTTGCCATTATTGAATTTTATTTCTTTCACGAAAAAAGATTGGTTTATCATCATCCGTCTCCTTTTATTTTTTTTTGTTCGCAAATATCTCACTTTCTATTTTTCCTCACAACTATGATAATTTGACCAACTTCTCTGTTCTTAACTCACCAATTAATAGGTATCTTTATTATTTTTAAACTATTACATGTATATTGACTTTCATGTTTTATATGATTACATTCTCTTAACTATTGCATACATATTAACCCCATGTCTTTTATAGGTATGTGAAAAGCCACAAATAAGGTACGTTCTTTAACTTAACTTTGATTTATTTTAATTCATTTACACTAGATGACTTGTCTAACTACAACCCATTTTATGTGCAGGAGATATGCAAAGACCATAGTTGTAGGGTGGTGGTGCAGTTGCTCTAGTCATGAAGCTTTATGCAAAAGGGTAAATGATTAGTGACTTTATACTTGATACTTGAGGACTTTAGGTTATGTATTATATTTAAATAACTTAATTCACTTAGCCTAGATTGTATATATATGTGAGTGTGTGATGAATGTAAATGGTGGATGGATACGGAGCTGTCGGGCAGACAATGATGATGTTGTGGGTGTATGGACATATTTTGAGTGTTTTTTTTTTATATGCAGACTATTAGGTTATTGAAGAAGTGACATGGGGATCACTATTCATCCTCAGGGGGTCCATATTACAGCCGTTATGCTACCAAAATTTTGGCAGAAATGGCATGTGGATCTCCCGCCTAATCTCAACAAAATGAAATAAAAGGCAATGGGTGAGATGAATAGATGATAAATTAGGTTGACCCTTAGACTGTAACAGGTTTAAAGTAGGTAACCACGAAAGTGGATGAGGTGGGGTGTCTAACACCTTCTCGAACTTATAAGCGAACAACTTGTCTTAGAATCTTTGAAAGTTGACCAGTTTAAATGTGGAGTCAAACATTTCAAATCCTTTTCAAAACTTAAACTTGTTTTGTTTTCAAAACTGATGTCCAGTCACATCATAAAAAAGACTAGTGGCGACTCCTAATCACGTGAGATATTTCCTATGATAGGCAAGTCTCTTTTCAAAAGGGATTTACCCGTTGTGCAAAAATCAAGGCCCGCAGTATCAAAGGTTATATTCGCCTCGTGATTGTACTAGCAATGATATCCTCAAATTAGTTAAATTCTAAGGATAATATGTTTTGGCTATGATTTATTTATTTAGAAATTACATGACTTCGATAAAGATATCCTGTCAATGCGACTGTACTTGTATTAACCCTTTTTTAGATTTTATGAACAATTACTTAATTTTCCAAAGAATTTCCTGTATATTGATTACACGAAACTATCAAAGGTATTCCACATGTGCAACTGTATTTGCATTACCCCTTTCTCATAAATTTATGAGCAACGTAAAGTTTTTTTTTTTATGGATTCTTATAACATGGTTCCTACTTCTAGTTTAAAAAAGTGCAAATGTATGGGTAAAGTACATGTGAGCAAGTGCTTTAACCTACTAAATTAGTACAAACATGCGAGCCAGGGTGTATTAACAAGCTATTTATTTACTTGTTATCTAAATAATAAAAAATGAATGCATTTAAAAAAATAAAGGGTTAGGATGCATACCCAGAACTACTTTCCCTCGTAACCAATTAAAACATAAGGTTTAATACATAACAAATACATAAGATATAATCACAAAATGCACACACTAGCACACACATATAAATAAAAATGAAAAAAGATAAGAAATGTAAGTAATCAACTTGGGTTGATTAGATTCAAGTTGACTTGACTTGGTTTAGATTGGTTTAGTTTAACAAGAGCTAGTCCAAATTCAACCGAGTTAAAATGAGCAAGATTGATTAAATATGGAAAATAGATTATGTGAACTCTATAGAAAATACAGATTTTATTTGGCTTTTCTTTTTACCAATGCTGAGAACAATTAGTAGAGTTTCATCTTGACTTAATGGCTTACTTATTTGGCTATCTTTTTAGAGAAATTAAAGAGAGAGCAAAAGGGGGTGTGGAAAATAAAACCACTTTTCTGTTTCCCTAATTGTAGAGATTGAAGCTTTGAATTACATAAATAGTTGTGAACACTATTTTTAACTTGTAGTTGAAATCCCATCACCCCAAACTCCACATACTTCTCTCAAACGACCCCAAAATGATAGATTCCATTAATTCCCTAAATCAAAATCCATTCCTAAGTTCTATAAAATCTTTTTTCATTTTATTCATGAAAAGTTTGTTCAACTTCATTCCCTATGTCTACTTTCTTGTAAATTAAGTTAAAAAAATAAGGAGAGATTAGATAACTATGGGTGTGAGTGATCGGGTCTCTGACTTAGGCAAGGTATGTAGTGCATGAGTGATTGGGTATCTGGCTTAGGCAAGGTATACAATGCTTTCTCTTTTTTTTTTTTTTTTTTAATTTTATTATTTCACACATGCAGGCTTCCTAAATTTTATGGATGTTGTAGAAGGTTTGGGAACTGGTTTGGTTATTATATTGATAAAATAGGGTGGACAATTGCAAAACCTAGCATTTGACTTACAAACGAATTTAAATGTTTAGACCTTCAACAAATTTTGAAACTATGTAAAAGAAGGTCTAGAGATGGTTGGAATGAGAGCTGGTCAAAAATCTTTTCATGAGTTTTGGGTTCAACGACAACCATAACAATGCATCATATTAGCATTAAGCAAGCAATGAATCTTGAACAAAGAAAGAAAAAGAGATGAATTTGTAAGGGGGAGGGAGAGATAAGTGGTGAGTAATAAAATAAAAGGAAGAGAGAAGAACGAGTGTAGGACAAAATAATAAAATAAGATTGATTGGTTAGAAGAGATAGAATAAGTGGTGGGAGATTAAAAAAAAAAACCAAGTGAGGATATTAATGTTAAAGACAATAAATAAGAAATGGAAAAATATGTTAATGAATTTTTTTTTTTTTTTGTCGCTAGTGGCATATCATGACATTGGTTAGATACACATGTTTCTACCCATGGCCTTTTTAGGTATTGTATTTGAAATGAATCCGTAGAGTAAGGATAAATAAATAAATAAGTGAAAGAGAGTAAGTGGATACCAATGATAGTTAAGGTTCATTTCTCGGGCATACATTTATTTGAATAAAAAACAATATATGAAGATATGGAGTGAATGATGAAAGAAAGTAATAGAAAGAACAAAAAAATTAAACATGGAATGTATATCAATACAAAATTCTATTACTCTTAATTAATACAAAATGAATTAAATAAATGAATGTCCATGAATCATTATCATTTCATGAATTAATTATTTCTAAAGAAAGAAAAAATATGATTTAAACAATGAAAACAAGAAGTGATTATACCTTTTTTTTATTTTCAATGTAACACATTTGTTCATGGATTTTATTTTTGTATTTGACAATATCTCCTTTCAAGAATTTTATTTTGATTTTAGCCTAATTTTATGTAGTTGGCTTTGGCTGTAGGCTAAATAATGAATGAGGGATAGATGAGTGAAAAAAGAAAAAGAGCTGCATAGGGGGTGTTTTTGGAGGTTTTCGATTGTGAATTGGAGAAGGGAAAGTGACCCCTATTTATAGAACTTGGTGGTGGTAGAGACAAATTAGGTTAGGTGTGATTTTGTTATTTGATTTTAGTTCATTAGATTCTATTTTGAAGATTTAATTTGTCTAAGATTTAAGATTTTTGTGGTTCTTTTATTTTAGATTTGATTAGATATTATATTCCACCTCATGTCAATAGGATGGATTTAATTCAACGCTTTATGGGACACTGTCAATTGTTGAACCCACTTATGATTTTGTTGGTTTAGATTGATCAAGTTTGATAAGGCCCATTACTTGGATTAAATTGACGGCATTGATTATCATGGTGAGATCCTATTTATATTTGAAACTTTAAAGTGCTTGATCGGATGAACAATATTTGGGATCTCTCAATGTAGGGTCTAGTATTGGAATGTAAGGATCATGGCCATTGTCATAAAGTTTGGGAAAGTGTCAAATGCATTTGTGGTGTCTGATTGACTAATTGATATATATTTTATTCAATTTTAGGTAGTTTTCAAATCAAGAACTGAGATTCACTGAGGCCTAATGTATAGAATCTCAATGATTAAAGGCTCCATTATAGGGTTTTGAGACATTCTAACACATTTGTGGTGTTAGATTGATCATACAACACTCACATTATGATGTTCTGATCTAAAATAGATGGTTAAGATTCTCTGAACATTTATAATAAAAAAAAAATTGAATCATGGCTATCACCCTAGGATTTCTTTAGTATTCTAGATGCATCTATGAGATCTGATTAATCATCTGATATATATTTTCCATTTTTTGATAGATTTCAAATCAAGATCCATGATTCACCAAATCTTTATATGATGGATTTTGACAATCAAATACTCTATTCTAGGGTTTTGAACCATTTTGAGCACATCGGGGATGTCCAATTAGTCATTTGGCAATTGCATTATGAACATTTGATGGAATATTCTAAGAGGAAGGATGTATGATTGTGATTTATAGATCTTGAAAGGATTGGCTAAGGAAGTGATGGATAATGAATGAAAAGATGTGAAGATGGATAAAATAGAACACATAGTAAAGATCAAAAGAAATCACTACCAAAATTGGGGGTATGGTGTAGTCTATGATTGAAAGGTCAAGAAAGAGAGTTGTGGGGATGTGGGTAGTCATCTAGTCAACTAGGTATCTAGGATGCTTGTGATCAATCTAGAAGGTTGGTGCTACCTAGTTAAAGAAACTTTTGAATCTTGAGCCAAAATTACATGTTGACAAGTCACACCTGTGATTTTTTGTTCCAATTAAATGAATCTTTACTAAATATTATATGAAGGATCAATAAGTCAGAAAGGATATTATGGATCTCCCAAGAAAAAGTATCACTTGAGTTTTTAAGATATTTTATCATAGTTAAGGAGTTTCGTTTAAAAAAAAATGATTTGCCTTAATTGCTAATTAGGCTGTCAAAGCCTTCACCATATAACCTGAAGAGCAAGAACAACATTTAGCTTTGGCTACCAACATGGATCCTCTATCGTCCCTAAGGAAAACTCCTAACCCCACTTTTTCATCCTGATATGATCACGTGGCATCAAAATTAATTTTCACCACCCATTTTCAAAGGGATTTCACAAAATACTAGGACTCGATCCAATGTAATTAGATTTGCAAATCCCACTTTCATGGGATCCCAAATCCTCGAAGTCTTTCGCTAATCTTCTTGCACAAAGGTTAGTATATACAATACCAAACTGAACATTATGAAAAAACAAACATGTTCCTACTCTTCCAAATACTGAAACAATAGATACAAACTCAAAAGTTTTTCTTTTTCAAGTTAAAATTGGGGTAGGACCCACAAAAGTTTTTAAGTCACTTGCCAAACAAGATGTTATTGGGCCTCAACATGAAATATGAGGCATACCAAACCCGACAGGCCATGTCCTATTGCATTAAACAATGTGTTGTCATTTTCAAGGGATTTGTTATATAATGGCCAAATATGATCTATACTTTTTTAATCATTATATTTGTCAGTACTAAATTTTGGCGTGACTCCCAAAACCAACGATTCTCTTCAAGTCAATAAATGGGTAAAGTAGTACCCATTTGCTTTTTGTAATCCAACCAATTCCTGTCAGTTAATTCTATGTCTATCATCTCTTTTATTATCATTTATTTGTCTATCATTGTCTCATTTTTTTTCTTTTTTTTAGTACTTTTATTATTGTTATTATTTATTTTGGTTACTTATTTACTTATTATTAAGTTTATTAAAGAAAGTTACTATTATTGATTAAATTATTACTATTTTTTATGTTTTTCTTTCTTTTAATTTCCTTCTATCTTCTTTCTCATTTCTTTTCTTTTCTTCTCTTTTTTTTTTCCTTTCTCCATTCTTTTCCCCACGTCAGCATACCTCTTTCTTTCTTTTATTATTATTTTCTTTTTTTCTTCTTTCTTTTTTTGCTATTTCTCTTTCTGGACACACCTTACAAACCCAACCCTTGGTTTGGGTTTCCCTTGCAATATTGATCTCTCTCAACACCCGACCTTGTTATACTTTCTCTCAAACAAACCTCTTGTGCAGCCTAACCTCTTCCCATATCCATTCCCCCTTCGTGTTAAACCCATGCCCCTTTATTTCTCTTATGCAAAAATAAGCTATCAACACTAATTTCATGGATAGATTCAAAACATGAAAAATATGTAACAAATTCAGTAAATGATTTTTGTTTTTTTACATTAAATAAATGGGATACAATCTCTTTGATTTTACACTATTTCACAAAAAAGAGTAAATCTCTGAATTTTGTCGATGGAATCCATGGGATTGATCGCATGTTTCTTGGATTCAAGTGTTTATGTACTTAATTGTGGGTGTATCAGATTCTTTTTGGGGTTTTGTGCTTGATCTAAAAAGGAGATGAACACCATAAACTTGTTTTCAATGCCAGCTTTGTGACATGTTTCTCAGATGAAAGGATTCTTATTCTCTTTTACAATGAATTGTTGTTGGCGGAGAGATTGAAAAGTATGTCCGAAGTCTTCAACTATATGGAGAGCTTTCTTATCTTTACAACACTCCTGCTTGAATTCTTTTGAAAAGGTTCCCATTTTTGTAATCATGGGATATATTTACAGACTTGGAGGTGGGATCTTGTCAAACCCTTGATTAGGTGTTGATTGAATGTCTTTACATTTTTTAGTCTAAATGAGTGTTTTCACCTTCCTTGTTTGGAGAAAAGACAATTTAAGAAATTTTTTGTATTTCATGAATAGCATAGCTTTTCTTCTTTACCCAAAAAAATTTAAATTTGAATTTATTCAAATCTCTCTCATGTGAGTCCCTTGCAAGTTGGATTTGGGCATGCTAATATGTTAAAACATGGGCTTGGTGGTCTTATAGCTATTATTTAAAAACCTGGATCTCGACCCAATAGACTTGTCCATGTAATTGGGTCTAATTTAAAAGTTTAAGATCATGTATGGTTTTTGGGTATTTGTGTACATTTATGAGACTGTAACATCATATTTACAATTTAAACAAATATAGTCATGTATGGAACATGCGTCTCTCTTTAATTCTCTCTTGTTCCATCTCCATCTTCTCTCTCTATCACCCGAACAAGGCATTGATGCATGCATTCCTCTCTTCCAAATTTCTCTTTGTTTTCTACTCTATTTCTTGTAAACCCCAATTCTAGAAAATTGATTCATCCATGTACCCTTCCTATTTCTATACCACCCGTGCTTCAACCAATCCCCTGCCCCAGCAACGAGCTAATGACCTCAGTCATGGTTGATGGTGACCACACATCCTCTAATAGCTAATTGATAGGGAGTGGACCTTGAAGACCACCCCATCCTTTTGTTGAACCTTGCTAAGTGTAGGGTCCTTCTTCTATAAAGAGCCCAACAACCTAAGGCAATCGAGGATTTTAACTAATCATTTGAATGGGGGGCATGATTGGCAGCCCAACCTCCCAATGTTCTTTCTTTTTTCCTTAGACCAGAGTTCTCTCTAGTTCTCATGTCCAAGGCTATGAACCATAGAAAATATCTAATCTACTAGAGAAAAAACCAAAAAAACAAAGCTCTAACCTTCTCCATCTTCCCTCAGTACCCTTCATAAGCTTGCTCTCAGCTTGATCCCTCTCTTGGTTCATATCCCCATCGATTGACTTCCTTGCATATTCTCAAAAACAACCAAGATCACTTTTTTGAAACCCTTGACCTTTTGCTTAAGTGTCTAGCTTAACAATCCTCCTCCTTCAACCCCATTCAACACTACACTCATAATCTTGTATTCAATTTTGTCAATCGAACAATCGAGCTTTTTTTTTAATACACTAGACCAATAATCCATGAGCTTTCTTCACCACTTTCATGTTCTAACTCATACCGCCTCCGTCTAGCCAAAATCTTACCCTAATAACATTATTCTAATCTTTTGCGTCTCTTACTATCCATCCTTGGATTTGCGATTGAGTGGTCATAAGTAGAGAAAGCAAAAGGATAGGAGACTCGTAAGTCCCGTCCAATTTGTGTGCAACAAGAAAGAGATGGATTCATCTATCAAATCTTTCAAGGGATATCTAAGATGTGGAAACCACCTTGGTCTCGATCACTATTGTAAGACCAAGTTGCTCTAGTTATCACGACTCCTAGGCTTAAACTCTTATCTTGGTGGTCATTTAGTTTTCTATTCACATCTTGTTTTATATTTTTTGAATATTTTATATATTTTTGTAAAACATGATGATTTATTTTAGTTTATATATATTCATGATGGAGATGTAGATAAATGTGGAGTTGTCAGGTGGACAAAAATGATTTTTTTATGCATATTCCTATTTAGAGTGTATATTTACATTGTGGTTTATCAGGTGACTTAAATAAATTGAATTGGGGATCACAATTCATCCCCAAGGGTACGTCCATATTACAACCTTTATGTTGTAGGAATTACGGTAGAAATGACATATGGATTTAGGGGTGAGCATGGACTGGGCCTACCATGGTAGGCCCACCAAACCAACTATATTCCTTTCAGGCTCAGGTTAGGCCGGCCCATATTTTGTCATCTAAAGAAAAAAAGCTTACCTTTAATTATTATTGAACTCAAAACCTATACCAATTTAATTTTGTTAATTTCATATATATATATATATATATATATATATATATATACATAGGTTTGGGCTTCGAGCCAGGACTTGGGCTGGGTTGAGATAAGCCTTGAGCCTGGCCTTAATAAAGGTTCGGGCCTTCAACTAGGGCATGGGCTGTTGCAGGGCCTATCTCGGGCCAAGCCAAGCCGGGTTTGGGTCAACTCGGGCCCTTGTTCATCCTAATAAGGATTCCTCATATGTTTTCAATAAAATGAGATAAAGGTATCGTGAGATATGAGTATTTAATTATTAACCATAAAATGTCATATCTCAAGTTCGATTAGTGAGAAATTGTGTTTGGGGTATGATACACCCACCCACTAGTTAGTAGGGAATGACACTAAGCACAAGCATGCTCACCTAACTGGTAGGTCAAATACAACACAACCGTATATACACTCGAGTTAACCACATAGATGATAAAAAAAATTAAGCTAAATAGGAATTATAAACCATGAAAGCAAATGAGATGAGGCTCTGAATAACTTTTCCAACTCATAATCGAACCACCTACCAATGAATCTTCTGAGTTGACCAATTTCAAATGGACTTAGACATTTTCAAATTATTTGTCAAAATCCAAAAATTGTTTTGTTTCCAAAATTGATGTTCATCCACATCATTAAAATGATGGTGGAGACTCCAAACCATCGTTGATTCTTTCCTACGATAGACAAGTCTCTTTCCAAACGGGATCTTTTCATCGTGCAAAAATTGAGGCCTACAATATTGACATTAATTTTAACTGGGAGAGACTCCTTGATAGCTTTCCAAATAAATTGTCTAAGCCTGGGTGGGACGTTAAGGCCCCACACCTTGCTC
>JAOXJP010208247.1:0-11932 GCA_025762735.1 Platanus orientalis
GTAGGGTGCTTCCAAGCAACAAGTTGTTAGGTTGGTAAAACCTGTGGGAGGTTCATAATCCATCTTCACCTATTAATCACTAACCACTAATCCATTTGCTTATCAAAAAACTGCTAGAGTACTTCCAAGTAATGTTGGAATTTTCATTCAAGGGCATCCCACTCAAGTCGAAAAGGATCCTTTCTTCTAGCTTATGATCCGTTAAGGTCTTGTCTAACAGGTGCCATGACATGATTAGTCGGGAAAAAGTGAAAATCATCTTTCAAAATTTGTAATTCACTTTTCCCATTGTAGACACCTAAAATTTGCATAAATTAAATGCAAATAAAGATTTGCACTTTTACAAATGTACACAAAATACCCAAAATTCATACATGGACCTTAAACTCATGAATTCGGCCTAGTTATATGGACAAGTCAATTGAGTCTGGTTCAAGTTTTAAACATTAACCCATGAGCCACCAAGCCCACATGTCTCAAACCCATTAGTTGATCCAAACAATTTGCATGAGACCCACATGAGAGAGATTTAAATAAATTCAAATATGGATTTTCCTAGGTAAAAAAAGAAGGTTATGTCGCTCATGAAATACAACAAATAATTCTATAAATTGTCTTTCTCTTTAAATGAGGGAGGCATAACCACTCTTTTAGAATAAATGGGGTAAGATCATCCAATCAACACCCAATTGAGGGTTTGGCAAGATTATAACCCTAAATCTATAAATACACCATCATAAACACAAGAGGACTTTTGAAAAAAGATTTCAAGCAAAAAGTAGTAGAGAGAATAAGGTTCCAAAGTATTTTCGAAACTCTCAAAAGACTTGAAGACTTAAGGCATACTTTCTAGTCTTTTTACCAACCATAATTCGTTGCTAGAAAGAAGAAGATCCTCGCATCTCAAAAACACCCCACAAATTCGGCACTGAAAACGAGATTCGTAGTATTTTTCTCATTTTTGGATAAAGCGTGAAACCCCAAAAAGAAATGATTTCCCTACAATCAAGCATCATCAACACTTAAATCCAGGAAAGATATCGTCAAACCCTTGGATTCCTTCGACAAAAAATCAGAGGTTTTGCTCTTTTGCAAAAGAGTGTAAAATGAAATAATTGTATCCTATTTCATTTAATACAAATATTCATTTATAGAATTTGTTATATATTTTTCGTATTACGGAGTTACGCGCAAAATTTGTGTCTACACCCACCAATTGTGTTGTGCCATCTATTAGACAGGCACTTTTTTCCCATCAATTGTGTTGTACCACTGTTATAATCATAAGGCGGCAGCACTAAAGTTGACATGACCATGATCTCTTCTTAATATTTTAATATAATAGTCAGATAATTAATTGTTGAAATTTTGAACACAAGGAACAACATCAAAATTAATTGTTGAAATTTTGAACACAAGGAACAACATCAAATCCTTATCCCAAGCAAGTTCAAAGTAGATAAGCTTATTTAATTCTAGTCCCAACATGCGGCTAAGGATGCACCAAGTATGGCACCATATTGATTTCCATTGTTTATTTAATGTCACCAATGGCAGAATGTGTATCTTTATGGTCCTAATCTTGTGTTGTACGGACCTTTTAATTATATTAAACTATATCTTTTCTCTTTTAATATATATAGTGTTGGACAATCTATTTAGTGGAAAGTTTTGGAATGATACAGTGAAATTTTGTCAAAATTTACTTTTAAAAAGGACTAAATGAGATACCAAGAAAAAGCACTAAAACTTTTGCCAACATTTTGTTAATGTTACAAATTTTTGCTAATATGATACTTCTGTTGAAAACCTTTTTGCCTGACCTAAACCCATGTAAATGCATTCTTTTATTATAATTTTTATTGATTTTAAAGAAAAAAAATAACAATTTCGCATCAATGCTTTATAGGAAAGATATTAACTAATTTTAGTTATAAAACAATTTTAAATTGTACATTGTTAAATCAAAATTATACTTTGGTTATTACATATATAAAATTTGTTTACATAAAAGGACTAATTTTCTTACCAAAAAAAAAAAAGACCAATTTAGGATACACTAAAATCAAAGTAACCTTGGAATTTGATGTGTTCACAATTTCAATTGAAATTTAGATGGTTAAAAGTAATTTTAGCAAGTCTATAACAAGGATGACGAATGCAGTGACTTAAGAGCCTGCGTTACTTGGCATTTATCCTTGATAGACCAAGCGTGATTTCACTTGGCTATAAAGTCTTGGAATAAAGTCTTGGAGATAATCCTTATCGATCCCACTGAGTGTCGACTTCTCAGAGAATATGGCAGAAACAGTAACAAGTCCGGCAACAAAAAGGTACCTTAGTTCTTTCATCTTTCTCTAAGAATTCCCTTAAACAAATCCAATAACACGCGCTGTTCTATTTCAGGTATGCAGTTGTTACAGGTGCCAATAAAGGGATTGGATTTGAGATATGCCGACAGTTAGCCTCTCATGGAATACTGGTGGTGTTAACAGCTAGAGATGACAAGAGGGGTATTGAAGCTGTTGATAAGCTCAAAGGGTTTGGGCTGTCTGATGTAATTTTTCACCAGCTTGATGTCATGGATCCTGCTAGTATTGCTTCCCTGACAGTTTTCATTAAAACCCAGTTGGGAAAGCTTGATATCTTGGTAAGTTTGTAAGGGTTGGCTGAGTCCATACTTTGTTTAGCATATAGTGTTTAGAAAAACTGTTCATGCATCTGTTTAGATATTCCTTAAGATTACAAAACACATTATGTTCAATCAATCATACGGATTATGAACAAATTATTATCATAAAATCCAACGTCATCTAAACAATCTTAGTTGGGTTAGTGGAGTAGGCCCTAAAGGCTTGTTGACACCAATGATAAAATCTAGGACAGACAATAATCATTAAATTATGAGTTGTGTTTTTATAGATCTTGTAGGATCAATAAGATGTAGAACAAACAATACACATTAAAATATGAGGTATGGTTACATAGATATTGTATGATCATTGCAAATGATCTTGTCTGTCACACAGTATAACAAAACGGATCGGATTCAAGTACATATCTATCATTTGGAAGGCCAGGGCTAAGGTCAGCCAGGCCTGCCCCACCATGCTTGACTCCTCGTCCAAGCACACCCTGCCCGGAATTGGTCATGCCCAAGCTCATCCTGTAAGTTAATAGACAAGGCCAAGCCTGGCCTACCGGGCCACTTGGCATGTCTCGGGCTGGGCTTAGGTTTGGGCTTAGTTTAGAGTCATACACAATAATTGATGGTACCAAATTGGCAAAAATAAATGTATATGTATTGGATTTGGGCTGGGACTTAAGTCCTGGTCTGGCCCAATAACCCAATTGGCCGAAAACATAAGCCCATGACCAACCAAAAGTTAGTCAGGCCTAACTATTCATGCCTAGTCCCTACATATGATACGGGCCAACTGTGCTAGCACAGTCCCGATCTCCCATTGAACCAGTCCAACCATTTTTAACATTAGGATGCCAATGCAGCAACATCCACTACCAAACCCATCTCTCCTCGCAGTTTTTTTTCTTTTTTTTCTTTTTCTTAATAAAATGTATATCGTAAGAAAAATTGAAGATCTCTTTGCAGGTGAACAATGCAGGGATTAGTGGAATCATACTAGACCACAATGCTTTAGAGGCCTTTAAACCCATTGATGGCAAGGTATGTCTCTTACCTAGAATTTATCTTGTTTGTGCAGTAAGTAATGTCTCTTACTTGTAATGTATGATGTTTTTACAAGATAAAGTAATGATTCTCCCTTATTATGGATGAATCTGGCTAACTGATTAAACACAACCTTCCAATGAACATGTTGATTTTCACAAGAGAAAATACTATGAATAGTGGGACTTTTTGAATTTCACAAGAGATAAACAAGAGAAAATTGTCTACAGGTCTAAATCCCTCTACAGTTTGAAGGGTTATATCATAGTCACAAAAGTGGTTTTGATTTGACTGAAATTTAATATTCAAATCTTGAGGGTGTCAAATGGTTGTGAAAGCCTGTTAGGAGTTGTAAAGTGATTTGGAGTTGTATGCGATTTCATTTCGAGAAAAACACACAAGAATTAGGGTAGAGAGAATTCTCTACAACTCAAAATTTTCATTTAATAAGTCTTCCCTCTCAATACACTTGCTAATTTATACACAAAAGATCAAAAATAGAAAAGTCCTAAACATAAAACAAATCTAAAGAAACTTGTCCAAAATCTTCTAAAAATGTTCCCAATCACGTGTGTCATCTTAGGGCTAGATTTTCTCCTTTAAATAGGTCAAGTTTGAAAATATTTCATGAAACAACAATTGTGTCCCTTGAAGTCCTATTTCCAATGCACTAACAGTATTGTCAATCGGACCTTTGTGTGATTATGTCATATTTACATTGCATTGCATAAAACCTTCTAAATAATAAATTTCATTAAATTTGCCTTTTAACTCAAAATGGCTATCCTAATAATCTAAAAATTATTTTCTACCAAAACTGAACATAAAAACAAAATAAATGTTTCCTAATAAAACCAAAACATATCACTAGGTAATTCTGAACAGAAGAAACCACTTAAAACCCTATGAGTAACTGTTTTTCTAACTTAATTATCTTTGAAAGGAAATCCAATATGAAATCACTTACGCCCATGTGTTGCAGTACATCAAAAAGCTAGGAACCTTAGTTTTCTAATAATGCTTGTGAAGAATTTGAAGCTAGTTGGTTGTGTGATAGAAGTTATTAAGGATAATTGGATCTAAAGAGATTAAGCCTTCTTGTGGGGGTTATTGTGTGGAGAATTGATTTGTTTTTGCTGGTGCAGCCAACAAGTGTAAAACCCAATTGGAATGAAGTATCAACACAGACTTATGAGTTGGCAGAAGAATGTCTAAAAGCAAATTATTATGGCACCAGAAGAGTGACTGAAGCACTTATTCCCCTCCTTCAGCTGTCTAGTTCAGCGAGAATCGTTAATGTTTCCTCCTCAGCAGGGAAGCTACAGGTACTACAAACCACATCTTGAGAAAGAAAAAAAAATTGGGCACTTCTTGGTTATGCAAAAAGGCAATGAGTTGCACATAGTTTTGAAAGTATGCCAACTTGCTTGGCGGGCAAAATCTGTTATTGATGCCACAAACTAGGTTCAAAGCCTGTCTTTCACCTACCAATCACCACCACCACCACCAACAAATCCAACAACACCGAGAATAAATAAATCAACAAGAAGAATAATGGTTTGATTCAGTATTACAATGAAAAGATTGACCTTACTTTTCTCATTGTTTTTGTCATAGAATATCTCCTATGGAAAGGCTAAAGAGGTTCTAAGCGATGTTGATGGCTACACTAATGAGAGAGTAGATGAGTTGTTGAATGAGTTTCTAAAGGATTTCACTGAGGGTTTGCTAGAAATAAAAGGATGGCCTACTCATGTGTCTGCCTATGTTGTCTCCAAAGCTGCTATCAATGCCTATACAAGGAGTCTAGCAAAGAAGATTCCCAATTTCTACATAAACTGTGTTTGCCCTGGTTATGTACAAACAGAGATTAACAACAATACTGGGTTCTTTACTGTTGAAGAAGGTGCGAAAGGTCCTGTGAGATTGGCTTTGCTTCCTGATGGAGGACCTTCTGGCCTTTTCTTTTATCAGAATGAAGTATCATCCTTTTGATTGAAAATGGTTCAAGGAAATCTCATCGAGAGAATAAAGCTGGGACTATATTTTTGTTGTTTTACTTGGATAGTAGTTTTCTCTTTTCTAGCATGAATATTTTTTCTCCCGTTGTTTAAGAATTTTGAATGTTGACTCAATAAAAATAAATAAATAAAACAAACCTAACATGCTAATATTGAGTTTGACTTGACCAAGGCCATGAAAAATTAGTAAAATTAACAAAATAAAATGAACGTAAGAAATAATTGAAAGTAAAATAATAAAATGTGTCCTCTTGTCATGGAAATCTGCTAGGTCTTGTTGAATCTAGGAAAACCATGAAGATAAAATCTTATCACCAGAGTTGGGATCCTGAAAAGTCGTAGGGGAAATTGGATCCCTACATGACCAAGGCTCTTCTCTTTTTTAAGAACAAGACAAGATGCCAAAATGCCATTGCCAACTTAATGCGCCTATATCTCACTACATAAGCGACTATGCTATTAACAAGACCCTAATGGTATTCCCATGCTCCAGGTTTTTGAATACCTTAAAACACATTATAAGTGGAAAAGCTTACACACTATCTTTTCCTACTGAGAAAAATGCCCAAATGTAGTCTTGCTTAAACTTCTCTATAGATATCCAATGCCCTGGGCAAGAAGATTACTGAAAAGTGAGTTATGCCTTTTTTCCTATGACTATCACAAATATCTTCTAGGTGCTTTGTACCACCATCTATCCCACATACTAACATCTCTAACTATTTCATGTAGATCTTTGTGTGTTCTCCATAGCACCATTTCAAGTAATATCTTCATCTGCAACTTCTTCTGGTAATCCATGGCACCACTTTTTAAATGCATTCTCTCAAACGTATTCATTGCTCATACTTCCTTATAAATGCCCATCCCATGCCTTGGACCAGAGGATTACTCTTCAGAAGAAAATGCTCTATGATGAAAAAGTGTCTGTAGTGTGTAGGGTGAATGATAAGCTGACATGAGTTGTGTTTGGGGTTTAAAACGTCCAAAAAAGTGTTCAGCTGAAAAAGTAGGTATTCAAATAGACACCAAATTCAAAAACCCATCATGTGTCAATCAATAGCATGCTTATAGAGGTCTGTATCAACATAGACAATCATTCTCCTACTTTTAAAATAGTTATGACTATTGCAAATATTTCATAAGTTCTTTGCACCACGTTCTGTCTTGAATATTTGCAGCTTTGGCTATTTCATATATCTCTCTTTATTCCCCAAGCCACCATTTCAAGACAGTTTTTTAGGTGTTCATTTGGCAGCTTCGCACTACTATAATATTGTTGTACCATTATCTTTCAATGTTGCAAATACTTTTTTTAGCTAGATACTCACAAAAATCTAAAGCAATTAAAACATTTTTATTATATTATCTCAATCAACCAGCGAATGGAGGAGAAGAGCTTAGCAGATATGCATTTTCTGGGTTAGTGACTTCATGTTAGGCCCTGGATTTGGATTATTCATGACTTGAATTAACGCCATTGCTCTATTTCAGGTTTGTTCTTTTCCTTAAAAACACCATTACCAACACCAACTACATACTAAATGTTGGTTATTTTAAAAAGTTTCCATTAAAATACATGTCTGTTTTTCAATGAGAAGTTACAACTTTTCAAGAGAGTTATTGTCATGACTAGATCCCGGACCCAGCTCTCGCCTATATCTGACCCAGATTCAGATCTTGACATTCAAAACATTCACTTTTCTTTCCTTTAGTCTATATATCTCACACAACCTACACAATTGAATATAAAATACTCACTCACACACTAGCAATGAAAATTTAAATCTATCATTCTTACTTAATTCACAATATAAGAGTGGAAGGTACTAAAGGTTCCTCACATATAAAGAACTGTTGAAAATCATCCATCACATGATTACAAAAGAGTCTAACTAAGCTATTACATCAATCCTTAAACATTCAAATGAAATCTTTAAATAGCAAGTATCAATGTCTACAAATGGACGTAAATACAAATGTCCAATCTCTACAAAACTACGACTTGCACAACACCATGTCACGCCGGCTCATGTTTCTCTTAGCATCTCTTCTTCATTCAAAATCTGAAAAATGTTATGTATGGGTGAGTCCATGCCTCATAACCAATTATACAAAACATACATAGAATAGGGTCAAGTGGAGCACATCAATATGAAATATCAAATAACGTGTGGATATGCATACATCGGTACAAAAAAATTTAGAAACAAAGTCCATAGATTAAATAAAGTATAGATTCACATTTACGATACAAAATATATGCAGTGTGAGATATGTGGTTCTACAAAACATATGCCTTCTCACTCTTCAAAATGGAACACTTTCAATACATTTCATGATGGAGGGTGTTCTGATCTCTTTTCAAAACAATCAAACAATTCACAATGATACAAATTTTGATTTCACATATTAACCTATGTACAGGTTGCCATCATATTATTCCCTCATAGTGGGACCTTGAACCAATTGTATTATGTCCATAGCGGTAGAGTTGAATCATTGTACAATTCCTAAGAAAATGATTGGATCATTGTATTATATCCCTAAGAGAAAGGATGGACCATTGATTAATCCCAAGAGAAGAACCATACCATTATACAATTCCCAAGAGAATGGCTGAATCATTGTATTATATCCCTAAGAAAAGGGTCAGACCATTGATTAAGTACAAGGGAAGGGTCACATCATTGTACAATCCCAAAAAAGGGTTGAATCATTGGGTTATATCCCAAGAGAAGGGCCGGAACATTGATTAACCCAAGGGAAAGGCCACATCATTGTACAATCCCTAAGAGAAGGGCTTGACCATTGATTAACCCCAAGTACAAGGGTAAAAATCACAAACTTGTGGAGAAAGACGGAAGGCAAAATCCAGAACAACCGATTCTTAAATAGTGTAAACAAAGTAACACTAGCCCAATGACTCAACAAAAAAAAAAAAAAGAAGAAGAATCAAAATAGATGAAGATATGGGGGAAGAAATGAATATTATATAACTTGAAAATAATACATCACTTGTAAGAACCACCACTTGCACAAGATATGAAGCTTGGAGATGTGTTGGATTTCCACTTCACTCTATAGGATTGTAGCAGCTTTAAAAGGATATTTCAAGGGAGGATTGTTGGGAAAAAAAAACCCACCTAGGAGGTATATATAGATGTTGGGAAGAGAATGATGCATGAACCAACACTTAACAAGAAGTTTTCAAGGGTTAAATGGAAGAAA
Source organism: Platanus orientalis (assembly GCA_025762735.1). NCBI lineage: Eukaryota > Viridiplantae > Streptophyta > Magnoliopsida > Proteales > Platanaceae > Platanus > Platanus orientalis. Next base: position 8,941 of record JAOXJP010208247.1, read on the forward strand.
AATGGGATTGCATGGGAACTAGATGAATGACTATGGGAACATGGATTTACTTGACTAAAAATAATGGAGACAAGGGAATGGTTGAATAGAAATTGATGATGTGCATGGGAAATGAAAGGAGGTTGCATAGGAAAGGGAATAATGTGATAAAGGAGGGAACAAGGAACTAAATGATGATAAGTTCCAATGAGGTGAAACTTTTCAAGAGAGTGGGATTTTAGGTTTATGGGAAATAGGAAATGAAGTGGAAGAAGAGTGTAGTGGAGTGACATGTGGCATCCAAGTGTGTAAGTGGAGCCCATATTACAAAATGACCAAAAAGACCCCCAAAAGGAAAATTACAATTATAACCTCACTACACTCAAAATAAAATGAACTAGAAAATACACTTTACAAATTTAACACTCCCCCCTTAAAGTGATTTTCTAGAAATTAACCCAAGGTTAGCTCTAAGAAATTCAAAAGGATCTTTGGAGAGTGACTTGGTGAAGATGTTAGCAAGATTGTCCTCGCTTCGCACCTTCAAAACTTTGATTGTCCCATTGAGAACCTTCTCACAAATGAAATGATGTTCAATCTAAATATGATTGATCCTTGCGTGAAAAACTGGATTTGTTGAAAGCTTTTAAAGTACTTTGGTTATCACCATAGATTATTGTTGGTTTGTGAATTGACAAAGAAACATGCTCGATCAACTACCGTAACCACACACACTCTTGTGTGGAAAAAGATGCAACTTTGTATTCCACCTTCATTGTAGAGAGAGATATTGAATCTTGTTTCTTGCTACACCATGAAGCACTTGCCAAGAAAACATAACTGGATGTAGACTTCCAATCATCTAAGTCACCACCCAAATTGGCATCGGAAAAGCCATACAATTCAAACCCAATGCCCTTCTTAAACAAAAGATCCATGTTAAGAGTAGAATGCACATACTTCAAGATTCGTTTTGGCTCATCTAAATGTGGTCTATGAGGAGCTTGCATATAATAATAGCTAACAAGCCCAACTAAAAAAGAAATATCGGATCTTGTAATAGTCAAGTATATGAGACTACCTACAAGAACTCAATAAGGTCAAGGTTCTGGAAGAAGTTTTCCTTTTTCACGCCATAACTTCATATTGACATCAAGAGGTGTAGAACACTACTTGCTTTGGTTCAGTCCAAACTTGTTCACGATTTTTTTCGCATAGCCATTTTGAGAAACAAAAATTCCATCTTTCACTGATTCCACTTTTAAGCCAAGGAAATGACTAAGTTCACCCAAATCTTTCATCTCAAAATGAATGGATAATTTAGCCCGAAGCTTAGCAACCTCTCCATCATCATTGTCGGTAACAATCATGTCATCCACATAAAAAAAAACAAAAAAACAATGGCATGCAATTTTTCATGCTTCTTAACAAACAAACTAGAATCCGAGTTAGAAGCTAAATAACCACAAAATTATAAGTATCCGACAATCTTACCATACCAAGCTCTTGGTGTTTACTTTAGCCCATAAAGGGGATTCTTGAGTTTGCAAATATACTCCGGATAGGCATGAGAAACATAACCATGTGGCTGCTCCATATAGATTTTCTTATCAATCTCACCATATAAGAATGCATTGTTAACTTCAACTTGCCACAACTTCTACCCATGGCAAACCACCAAGGAAATGACAACTCGAACTGATGTCATCTTCACAACGGGACTAAAAGTCTCCCCATAATCTTTTTCGTATTTCTAAGAGAACCCCCTAGCAACCAACATTGTCTTATATCTATCCACACTCTCATCGGCCTTCCATTTAATTTTATAGACCCACTTACATGTGATAGGGTCTACATCCTTGGGCTTAGGAACAAGATCCTATGTTTCATTTTCTACAAGAGCATTCATTTTCTCATCTATGGCACAATCTCATATTTTCACACATTTTGCTTCAATAAAACAAGAAGGTTCATTATCTTCATCTGGGCTTGCAAGTTGTCAGCACCCAAATTTTGACTCGGGTCATGTGATGGCATAAAGACAGCATAACAGTTTTTAGACATCAAACTCTAAGCACCCTTAGCTTAGGAAGAAGAAACCTGGACTCTAGGAGATTAGGCATTCACGATAAAGTCTTCCCAAATGTTCTAGTTGTGAATGAATCACTCAAAGAATCTTATTACAGCCCGAAAAACACCATTTTAGGACAAACCCTAATCTCTCTCAAAAACATCAACAGGACTTTTAGGGTCCACGTTTTAGAACTCAATTGATGTCATCAGTAAGTTTTCCACTTCCTGTAAGCTTTCTTGCATTAAAGCACCACAGCTGGAAAAATTACCATTTTGCCCTTCTACCTTCTGAGGCTCAATACTCACCATTTATCATCTAGACCACTGAATTTCTCGGCCTACATAAGTCTTCTAGTCATGAAGCATCATAGGCAAAGAATTCATATTTTTACTTTTTTCGACCCACGAGTAAAAAATTACCATTTTACCCTTTCTACTTAGAGAATGACCCCTGGAGCCTCTCCCATGGTCCAAATGATGTAATTTCAGATCTTATACACCCTTGAGTCTCTTTTCTTCAAAGGACCTATCACAGGTCAGACACTGCTCAAGAACAATAATAGTCAATCTCTCAATCTGTGATAACCTTGACCAAGAAATGACCCTTGTCAAAGCTCTCAGAAACTCATTCGATCTCCGAATTCAGAAAGGTCAGTCGCCATATCTCGACCTTGGCCTTAGCTTCAAATCTCTAGGTCTGAGAAAAGAGTTTCAAACTCTCGAACCTCTATAAAATCTCAAATCTTCCTCTAAAGGACAAAAGGCTATTTTTTTATTTTTTACTCTTTTCAAGCCAAAATGTTCTCCAAACATCCAAATCAGGATCAATTGATGTCCAATTCTTTAGAATCGCTAGGCCTTCAAAAAGTTGTCTAAGGAGCCAAGGCTTTCACAAAATCTATCTGCCAAGATTCCCTCAAATACTCTAAAAAGCATGAAA
>JAOXJP010208258.1:0-11931 GCA_025762735.1 Platanus orientalis
AAATTGCCCTCTTGGTTTTTTTTCGCTATTTTCCTCCCATTTTCTATCCTAAACTCTTCTAGCTTCCTTTCCTTCATTATATTCTTCAAATTTTAAAATTTTTGGCTACTTATGTGACTTAAAGATTAATTCTTGGTGGAACAAAGTGTGTTCTTGCTTCCATTATTAATTTGATGATTCCTCGAAATACTTGGCTACACCCCACATTAAATTTGGGTCCTTCCCTCTTGTGTGCTACATCACCTACATTAAATTTGGGTCTTCCCTCTTGTGTTCTACATCAAATAGCCTAATATAGATCTTTTATCAATAGTCGATCCTACCCAATTCATATTTGTATATACCTTAACTCTAAGACCACTCATATTTTTATACAAAAGTCTTGTACCTGGATTCTTTTTCAAATATTGAAGAACATGGTAGGCTACCTCAAGATAAGTAGTAGTTGAGGCATGCATAAGTGATAACTCCAGTAGCATAGCAAATATCAGGTTTAGTTAGTGAGTGATAAATCAACTTCCCCACTAATCTTTGGTTCATCCCTACATCAATCAATTGGTCACCTTCATCAATCTACAGCTTATAATTAAAGTCAATTTGGGTGTCTCACAGTTTGCAACCCAACATGCCTAAGTCCTAAAAGAGATCAAGGACATATTTCCTTTGTAATAGGAATATGCCCTTTTTAGATTGTGCTACCTCAATCTCAAGGAAATACTTTAGCTCCCAAGTCTTTAATTTCATATTCTTTTTCCAAATAGTCTCTTAAGCCCTTTATTTCACACGGGACATTACCTATCACCACAATATCATCAACATAAACAATAAGAGCTATCATTTTCCTTCCCTGATATTTCACAAACAAAATAATTTGCTAGGGTTTGTTTGTACCCATTCTTTACCATAGCACCTTAAAACCTCTTAAATCAAGTTCTTGGAGATTGCTTTAGCCCATACAATGCTTTCTTCAATAGGCTCACTTTTCCTTTCCTTGGCACTAAACTTCCTCCTCTAAGTTTCCATGAAAAAAGTATTTTTTACATCAAACTGCAAGAGGATCATTCCTACATCACTGCAAGAGATACCAATACTCTTCTAGATTTCACTTTTGCCACTGGTGCAAGGTTTCTTGATAGTCAATCTTGGATGTTTGGATATAACATTCTCCCACCAACCTTGTTATAAACTTTTCCACCATATCATCCGGTTTAAGGTAGACAACCCATATGCACCTAAGTAGTTCTTTGCCTCTTGGCAGATCTACTACATCCCAAGTACAGTTCTTTTCTAATGCCTTTATTTCTTCTTCGATGGACTTTCTCCAATTTTGGTAGGGAAGAAGTAGGGGTGGCTAATGGGCAAGGCACGGGCCAGGCCATCGTAAGCCCAGTGATGCGGTGGCATTAACATGATTTGAGAAGTTTCAACCTTTGTGGAAGCCCAAGATCAAGAATAAAGGACGAGGAAGAAGACATAGTGATGCCACAAGATTTTTCCCTTAATCTGTTTTAGGAATTATTTCAGTTGTTTTCTTTTTATTTTAAGAAAGTTTTAGTAATGAGATTGATGTAATAAGGTCATATGAGCCATTAAGAGGGGTTAAAATTATTTTAGAATAGTTTATGACTGTTTTATGATTTTTTTAGAATTTTTCTGAGTTTTTTTGGGTAAACCGTACAAGGGATGGGTATTTTGGTCCAATTTGATCCAATTTCAAGTTTTTTTATTATAAATAGGTCATAAAGACCTTATGTACGATCAAATATTGAATATAAAAGTTATTTTGAAGATTAGAACAGCTCATAGAGTGTTTCTCTTTCCTAACCCTCACTGTTTCTTAGGTGAGTCTTCCATACTTTCTCTTTCCTCTTTCTTCTTTCTTCTTTCTTTTTTCTCCTACTTATCTCCCAAACATGCAGCCCTTTACCTTCTCCATTATTTTCAATTAAAACTTCACTCTCTTCTCCTTATTACTTCCTCATTGCTTCTTTCATCAACCTCTTTATTCTTTTTCTATTTTCTTTCTTTATTTTATATTTTCTTGAATTTTCTGGGTGCAGAATTTTTAGAACAGTCACAAAAATTTAAATTTCTCTCTAACCAACCATTCAAACCTAAAATGCTTTTAAAGATAGCATCCTCATACCTAAACCTATCATCCCATACCAAGAACCGTAAATCTCAACCCTAAATCCCTCACTTTCTTGAAAATACATCATTCTTGATTTTGGACAGATTTTGAGGGTTTCCTTATTTTTCTTATAAATTTCTCCATACACTTGATTCCAAACATTATTTTGATCATTATTAGATCATCCATCTTAAAGATTGTTTCTTCTTTATAGGTTTCTTAAATTTATTACTATTTTTTTAGCACTTTAAAATTCAAGAATCATTTTTTATTGATCTTTCTTGTACTTTTAGGTTTTTAGTTCAATTTTATTTGTTGTAGGAACTCATTCCTTTGAATCCTACATCACCTGGGCCCGGTCCCAAACCTGCTACATTACACTTCAGGCACAGACGGGGTCTAGGCCCAGAATTTTTTAAATATTAGGGCCCAAGCCCAACCTTAGATTTTATCAAGCCTCAGGCTGACCCATCAGTTTGGAAAAAAGTTTGTAATAAGAATCGAACTCAAGACCTTTCACTTACTAAGCAAATACTCTAACCAACTAAGCTATATAAGTTTACTTGCTTCAAAAAGGCTAGTAAATAATAAAAAATTAATTCGATGGGTACCTATTTTTTCATTTGAAAATTGTTTTTATAGTTTTAACCCTATGCACCTAGCCTTTGTGTGTAGGACACCATAGAACATACAAAATCCTAGCCAACATTTGTTCCCATATATATATCGAGTCTGGCTCGGGTTGAGTCAAGGTAAGCCCAAGCCCAGCCCTAACTAATGGTCAGGCTTTAAGTCGGGCTCGAGCCCTTATAAGGCTCATCATCAGGACGGGCTTTTTCGGGTTAAATTTCGGGCTGGCCTGGGCCCATGCTCACCCCTAAGAAGGAGCCTCTAGCACACTATAAGGAATAGAAATAGAAGACAAGTGGAAAAAGCTTGATATAATGGAGAGAGGGCATCGTACAAAACATAGTTATCAATTGGGTGTTGCATATAAGAATGAACTCTCTTCCTAAGAGCAATAGGAAGGTGAGAATCACCACAAATAAAGTTAGGGACAATACCAATGTCAGGAGAAGGAATAGAAAAGGCTTCTTAGAGAGGCACATGAGGATTGACTTCTGTAACTTTCTTCTTCCTTGAATACACAATGAAGAAGTCTTTTTTAACCACAATCTCCCCGTTACTTCTATCATTGACTATATCACCACCTTCATCACCACTACTAGTCTTATTACAGCCATCAAAGAAGAATGAGGGAACAAGTAAAGGAAAAGAAAGAGAAGACCCTTTCACCAATATGATCCCCCTAAAGAGTAGTTTTGTTAAAGGAGAAAAACAATACAAGACTCATAGAATGTCACATTCATAGACAAAACGTTCCCAAATTATAGGGTGGTAGCACTTATACCCTTTTTGACTTGAGGCATACCAAAGGAAGATGCACTTAAGGGCTTTAGGGTCTAGCTTGAATCTATCAGACTTTAGTATAGGAAAAAACAAACACATCCAAAGACTTTGAGAGAAATGGAGAACAAGGAAAATGACAAGAGATGGTCTCAAGAGGGGATATGTATCCAAGTACCCAGGATGGCATACGATTTATAAGACGTGCAACAGTCATCAAGGCATTTGACCTAAACACTTTAGGTACAATTATGGCAAGAAGCAAGGCTCGAATAATATCTAGTAAGTGATTTTTTTTTTCTTTTAACAACTCCATTTTGCTCCTAAGTGCCTAGACAAGAGGTTTAATGAAAAATACCATACTTGAAAAGGTAGGATGAAAAGTTACTTCAAACATATTCACCACCATTATCAAAATAGAGAATCTTTATCTTCGTGTCATATTGGGTCTCAACCATCTTGTGGGAAAACTAGAAAAATACAAATAGTTCACTTTTAAATTTCAGCAAGTAGACCCATGTAGTTCAGGGTATACCTATGTAATTAGGGAATAATCATTAATAAAGGTAACAAAGTATCAAAAGCCAACAAGGAAACATCTAGGGCTGATGCCTATACATCTTAATGGACGACTGAAAAAAGTGTAGTACTACGATTAGGATTAATAGGATAGGAGGCTCGCTCAACAATGCTTCCAATACTCACATGTCCCATAATAAAGGTCAGAAACAAATAAGGAGGTGAAAAGGTGACAAAAAACTCTCTTCAATAGAGAGAGACAAGTGACCAAATGATGCAGGACAGCCTAGGGGTGATGTAAACCAACGGGTTATGGGCCCACAAAGTCCTCAAACACCTCCCATCAATCTGGGAATAATCCCTTGGGAGTATGAATGAACTCTAAGCAAAACTCAAAAAATTAGGGTTGCTGAACAGCAGATAAGGCACCTCAGAAAATAGGGTTAGGGTGAATAGAAAAGGCTGAAACTTTATAAGTTACTAAATATTTGAAATAAGAATACACCTCCAAAATTTCAGCTTAACCCAATAAGTAGGTCAAACAAGTAAAGTTCAGGCGCTGATTTTGTGTTTCCAGCAAACAGAATCTCAAAATACCACCAAACAAAATACAATAACTTTGTATAGAATGATCATAACATCAATAAATTTAACAGAGATGTACTTAAAAATTTCATGGCTAAGTCCTCCAAATCCCAAGTCTAACAACATAAGGAAAAGTATATAAATCCCTTAGTTTATCAGGCTGTTCCAGAAATCCACTAATAACAATACTGAAAACTAAGCTAAGGGTTGATAAAGTCCAGTAATCAGAGACAAGACTCAAGAGGAGTTTGAGAGTTAAAGCACTTAACTTATTGATGAGTAGAACCCCACAGAATTCCCTACTGAAACTACCTTTCTGCTATGGGCGATTGTCACAGAAATTTTGCTCAAAAATCTCTATTATAAGGATGCTTGAACTGGCCAGAACTGAGGAGGATTAATAACAGGATTCTGCAGCAAAACTCCAGCAGTACAGTCCACAAATCTTTATTCATGTGATTTGTATTCTCACTAAAGAAGTGAGCAATGTATTTCTTTTCTGGTTTCTATTTTGTATGCATAATTCTTTTGGGTTTCTCAGTGATGTCCTTCATTGCACTGTTTTTCTTTAACTTTATCTTTTTTGGTCCTATTGAAACTAAGTGAGCACTATTTTCCTTTTCTTGATGGAGTCTATCCTCCTCTTGTAAGCACATAAAAATAAGGTTATTTACACTCCATTTCTCCTTCTGAATAATGTAAGTAGTCTTTAATTGGTCAAACTGAACAGGTAGAGAATTAAGAATGTGATTGACCAAAAAAGCTTCAGATAAGTCCATTTCCAATGCTTTTAACTAAGAAGCAAGGTTAGATATTCCCATAATGTATTCACGTACACTTCCAAGACCATCATACCTCATATTAATCAACTTACTCAGTAACCTGTTTTGTTCTACTTTGTCAGATTTTTTCAATTGTTCTCCCACAGTAGTTAGAAATTGCCTTTCATTACCAGCTACTTCAAAGCTACCCAGTATAGTTTCCGAAATTGCATGTTTCATTATCATGATAGCCATACAATTATTCCTTTCATTTATGCTATATTTACCCTTCCAATTATGTGCACTTTGTCGGTAGGTTTAGGAGTTCTTCTTCTCATAAAACCAATTCAAAATACCAAAAACAACCTCTACATCGCCTTGCCTTTTCCATAGTTTAGCCCATTTAGGGTTTGAATCCTAGCAAACTTGTTCATAATCCCAGGTATATTAGTGATTGTATCAATGAACACAAGACATTCTCACATACTTGCACCATAATGCATTTATATACCTTAGTGCATGATAAAACATCAAAACTTTAGTAAAGTGCATACTTATAGATGCAAATGAAAAAATCTTATAAATGGGGCATTCCATCAAGTTTTTCTCAGAAATGCATTGCAAATGTAACATATAGATATGGTCCAATGAGAATCCAAACACATCACTGCAATCCCTCTTTTGGGTCGAGACTGTAATATGTAAATGGATCTTACCTTACAATAGAGCTAGTTAAATACAAGTATCACAAGTCTTAGAAAAACTTATCACCTTTGGACAGAAAAGCTTTCTTAACCAAGATACTCATATCAACCATTTTATTCCAATTGAGTTTCAATGAAATGATGACACACTTTTGGGTTGATCATCATTCATAAAACCTAAATGCCTCCTGATCACAATATCAATAGTGGAGAAGAAAATGAACCACATTCTTCGCCTAGGTTTAATTTCCCATAAACCTTCATGGTTAGACCACTTTGGCACTTACACAACCAGTCCGATTAGTGAAAATTCAGACCAAGATTGTCCTTATTTTTTTTTAAATGGTGCCAATATATTCAAAAGCGAGAAACAAAGAGAAACAACAAGGAGAATAAGAAAAACAAAAATAAAGGCAGTTCACAAGGGAGGTGAACGGCAAACAAACAAACAACCAAAACAAAACAAACCAACGAAGAATAACTAGATCAACTAAATCCCCACCAAAACTCGATCCCCTTCGTCTCATCAAAATCCTTCGAAGTAGAAACCCAATCCAAGATGAGCTCAAACACCCGCACATAAAGACTATCAATGGGAGATACCTTGTTCTCGAAAATACGACTATTCCACTCTTTTCAAACCACCCAACAGACCAGGAGGATCAACCAAATATTCTTATGAATGCCTCCCAACTCTCTGAGCCATCAGTTGGTAATAAGACCTCTAAAACTAATAGGGAAAACCCAAGTAATGTTAAGAAAAGCAAGATAGACCATCCAAACCTTCCTCACTATATGGCAATGGATGAACAAATGATTCACCGACTCCTCCTCACACATATAACACATATGTAGCATACATTATGCAAAAACATTACCATATATGACCATTAACATGGTTCACTAGAAGTAGTTCAATCGGTAAATTAATCCCCAATACAATTTAATGTTTAGACTGAGCTAAATTGAGTAATTCTGGTTTGACCAATATTGAAGCAACTTTACAATTGGTTTGGATAATGTAGAATGGACCTACGACAATGGGTCCACTAGGTTCTTTAGGTTAATGGACTGCTAAAGCCCATCATTATTAGGCTTGGCCCATCTACTCCATAAGTTAATGAGTTGGGTAAATTCCTATTAATGGGACTTGGCCCATCACTTTAATCATTAATTTAAACTTAATTTCTTAATTAATTAAATAATGAAAATTTGAAAGGACATCCTTATAGCCCATTATTCACATCACCAATAATATCTTAATGCATATCAAATTTAACCTTTCATTTTCTTAACTTCTTATTGCCACTAAAACATACTTAAGAAAATACTTTTAATTTTCTTGCTAATATCAATAAATTCATTTTCTCTCTACCATTAACGACAAGAGAATCTACAATTTTCATTAATTACCAAAGTCCTTTTACTTTCTTATTAATTATAAGAAAGCTCTTTTATTTCTCTCATTAGTAAAAAATGTCTCTTCATTTTCTCATTAATAAGAAAAAACTCCATATAATAAGAAAAACCTTTTTTAGTATCCCATTAATAATAAATTTATTTATCTTTGCATTAATAAGAAAAATATTTTTATCTTCTTGATGTCATGAAATGACAAGAATAAGCCTTAATTCTCTACAAAACATGAAATGACAAGGACAACCTTGGATTCAAAACCCATCTTCACGTTCTTACCTATCAAGAAAAAAAAAAGAATACAAGGAAACCTATTCATCTTCTTGTTGTAGAATTTTGCGGAATTTCATCTTCTTGCTATCGTGACCAATAAGGACTATGATTGTTCATCTCCTTTCCACCATGAATAAAAATAGAGCTTCCACCATGAACAAGAAAAAGAATTTTTATTTTTATGTTATCAATTTGATTTTGCATGATTTATTGGAGAAACCAATAGGAATCATGTTTACAACTGAATACGACAATCATATCTACTTAAGCCATATTGCAATTGGCTCTGATACCACATGTTGGATATTCCTTTGGATTACAAAACACACAATGTTCAATCCATTATCCAGATTATGAACAAATCATGATCATAAAATCTAAAGGATTGCCTAAGTGATCTTAGTCGGCTTAATCAAGTAAGCCCAAAAAGTTGGTTGACACCCATGATCCTTGGGTTAATCAAGTAAGCCCTAAAGGCTTATTGACACCCGTGATAAGATCTAGAACCAAGCTACTACTCATCAAATATAAGTTCTCCATTTTGGTGATCTTGTAGGATTGTGAGAATATGATGGAGTACCTGCAGCAGCCATGGAAAAATAGTAGTATCTCTTCAGTCTTCTACTCTCTACTTTTCTGCACACCTAGCCTAATGGGATGCCTTCACTTTGGTAAGATGTAAAGGTAAGAATAGGGACTTTAGAACCTTTATTTATATAGACTTATCAGCCCGACCCATTATGGGAGATGAAAACTCTATTGATATACCTTTATTCAATGTTATGTAGGTGCACCTAGGCCAGTATACCTTAGTGACCAACTGGAATCGGGCTACACCCATCCATCATTCGATCAAGTAGAAATTCAATCTGGGTTTTATAAACCAATGGTCATGATTATAACAACAACATCAACAAACAGCCTTCCTCCAACTATTTGGAGTCGGCTACACGAATCTTACTATGTCATTCCACTCTATTTAGAGCCATATATGCCATTAAATTACAAGTTTCCATGTCTCTCCTTACTACTTGCATCATCTCACTCCTTTTCACTAACACAGTCATTGGTCTTTGTTGCACTGGACCAAACCATCTCAGATGACTTTTCCTCATTTTATCACCTATTGGTGCTACACCTAACCTCCGACAAATGGAATCATTCCTAATTCTATCCTTTACAGTCTTGCCACTCATCTATCTCAACATCTTTATTTCAGCCACACTCATTTCACATGTGTTGTGTGTTTTGGCTGCCAACACTATCTTACATTCATCAAAAATAAATAAAAATAAAAATTCTACTCCATAAAGCATGGCTGGTCTTATAGCTGTCTTATAAAATTTTTCCTTCAAATTTTAGTGGTATTTGTTTATCACACAACACTCCAGAAGCACCTCTCCACTTCAACCGCTCTAATTCTTTGAGCAACATCATCTACAAAATCTCCCTCCTTGTGCATGATTGGACCAAGATAATGACAATGGTCACTCCGAGGGTCATGATTATTGCAAGACCATAAAAAATTCTAACATTGGCCATTGATCCACTTTTGGTCGAAATGGTCCTACTCAATAAACTAAATCCAATCAAGATCAATCAAAAAATATATATTGGAGTACGCCTATTTAAACATCTTCCAATGTAATCAAATCCGACCAAGCCAGGAAAAAAAAAAGTCCGAAAGAATAGAACCAGACACTAGTTATGTAACCTATACAACCAGAATACGTTTTTCCATGTCATAGAGCAAATGAAAAAAACAATAATAAATGAGAACAAGAGATATTACTGACACCCTATAAAATGGAAGGATGGAAGAATACCTGCCTCCACATCACCGGCAAAAAGCGAAAGCGCGAACGAAGAACTCGGAGAACGGGAAACTTCCACTTCACAATTTTTCTACGCGATGTATCAAATAATACAAACGAATTCGGTTGTAATAAACTCTCTCAAGCTCGATCGAATTTCCAACAACGATTTCGTTCAAACCATAACCGACTATAGAATTTGGAGAATTCAGTCATCGAATCTGTCAAGAAATCCAGAGGTTTGAGATTAAGAAGAAACAGATAAATGAAGACTATCTGAATATGAAACAAAAAATGAAGTATTCACCAGAAATCAGGAAGAAACAAGACCTTCGTTTTTCAAGTTGAGAGAGAGAGAGAGGTCTGTACTGTACTCAGTACTCCGACGTTTAGAGGGAATTGCCTTTTTCGGTTTGGTTTCATTGTAATATACACCGTTGTGACAATTTTTCTTTTCCATAACAATCAGGCCTTTTTGGAAAAAATTACTGTCATACCATCACCTACTGTAATGGTTGTTTCATCTCATGGGGACATGGTCGTCTCCAGCAGATGCTGGAGGAAAACACTCCAGCATATCTGATGTGTTTGACACCTGTCCCATGAAAAATAATGACAAAAAGGTAACTTCCACCGTCCTATTGCAAATCTTACCAAAATTGGTTTGACCGCACCACAGGCTGACACGTGATTTGTATAGGGTTAAAATCGTCACAGCAATATTGATCAGATAATGTGCTACCCTTGTTACTAGTGCCATGCATAGGACTGCACCAACCTGAGTCCCTGCCCAGAGTTCGGCCCGAAGAGGCTTGACCTGACTTTAAGCCCAAACTTAAGGTTAGATTGTGCTCTTCAACCTTGGCCTAACTTATGAGACTTCATATTTTTCTGAAGATAACTTAAGTTTTTAAAATGAATTAGAACAGCAATGTTTTGTGGCCAAAATTGTATGTGACCACGCACCACATTCCGACATGTGGAGTGAATAAGATTGAAGTGTCAAATAAAAGAGCACAGACACCTGAAAAAAAAAGAAAAAACGGGCAGCAAGTCACCTATTCACCTGTTAAGCCTGCGGTGCGGTCTGAGAGGCTCAGAGACAAATTCTAGTCACAAAACATTTGCTTGGAATTAATTATTGGCCTTTGTTAATCCAAGGCCTGGCTTGAGGCCCCTATATTCAAGCTTGACCATGTTTTGCCCTTGAGAATTGACATCCGTATTTTTTTTTCCCCTTATAGCTCAAGCTTGTTGTATATATCTTTAGCCCTACGCCAGCTTGCTAAGGTCCAGTCCGGACCCAGCCCATGCACATACCTGTTTAAAATCTTTTCATGATCGCTTGTAGTCTAGCCAACTTGCCATCAACCACCTATACTATTGGTAACGGAAGTAGTAGGTTCCTTATTACAGAGAATTGAAGAAATTAGGGTAAGGTTACAAACATTTATCACATTGCTATCATTATATATACATGGTGGACCCTCTTTTTGAATTTGAGAAATTTTAAAGAAAAATAATTCTTATTGATGATTCATTCAATCACGATTATAATACCTCTAGCAAAAGGTTTAAATAGACTTGATAAGACCATAATTGAATTATAGTCGGGACTGACTTGAGCCTATGTTTGAACCAAGCTCCGGTTGACCTCAAGATGGCCAAGCCAAGAGGATCGATACATATCGAAATCCGAGTCACCCGAGCTTCCAGAAATAGGTGTCACCAAGTTGACCAAGCATGCTCTCAGAATGAAAGATTCCACACGTCGACGAGACCGAGCCACAGAAGGTGCTCGAGAATCAATGCGGGAGGAGATCCCACAACATCATCCCCGAAACAAAATAGCCAGTGCAACTCAACGGTTTCGGGTAAATCAAACTCCTACGACTACACTCGGGAACGCCACCCGAGCAGGAGGTGAAAGGTTGAATATCCAAAGATGACAAATGGGCCAAGTGGTCTAACAGAGGGATCACATCAAGGAAAAGGTAAAAAAAAATTATTGACAATAACTCCTTCATCCTTTCTTCTCCATCGGAGAATCGATATTTGACTTGGTCGTTGGAGGGCAACCAGTTGGCACTCAACTGACACGCCCTTGACCTCATTTTTCTCTTGGAAAGTTCATTGGATTGTCAAGTAGCCCTACACTCATCTAATAACACCCATGTGACCAAATTCATGCATCACCAAGACTAATACAAAATAAAAATAGAAACCAGATCTTATATGTTTTTACTGTTAGTTGTTGTATTGTTATTTCAGTATTCTACATACATGTGCACTCTACTATAAACTACGAAAATTACTTAAAT
>JAOXJP010208290.1:0-11931 GCA_025762735.1 Platanus orientalis
GCAATTGAGTTTGATCAATCTTTCAGGTTACTAGTTCATTATTCCTTTGCCTTTTCTCCTTTGATTCGTCGTTAGCTTTGCAATCTCCCTGCGTAATTGAATATTTTGGAAGGCTTCCTCCAAGTTACACTGAACAAAGAAAATCAGAGCTATTTGTTGAGAACCCATTTGAAAGTGTCACCATATCTTACTGTAGTTACTAATGAGGACGAACCAGACTTCTCAAACCTGGAAGAAAATGTTCTATAACCAAAATTGGTGTGACCAATGTATGACGCATACCACAGGTTGACACATGTGTTTTTGAATTAGAATCTCTCTTTGAGTACCTACTTTTTGTGAACACCTTTTTAACATTTTTACCCTAAACGTATCACGTGTTAACATGTGTTGCAGTCACAATTTGATCATACTAATTTTGCTCACGGAAGATTTGCTCCCTTCAAACCCAACCAAGAAATAGTTCTTTGACTTTTAAATTTGCATGTCACCCCACTAGATGTGGTTGTTTAGACACACGGAAACACTATTCATATTGCTCTTAACATAAACGGGGTCAACCTTGAGTCTGCTACGCCATTAAGGCTCAACAAAGGATGATGCAAATATCGAAAAAATTAGGTGCAAATGAATTCGTTCAAATAATGCAAATGGCACCAGGGTGCAGACACATATGTGACAAAAAGTGATAAGCACTCCCCCCAAAAATGTAAATCACTTTCCAGTACTGATGCGTCAGCCCTGATGCCCGTTGCACCTGTTTGGTTTGAACAAAATTCATTTGCACCTAATCCCAGCCTGCAAGAGATAGTTTCCGATACTTTACATTACAGTCAATTCTTCCAAACACCCCCTAAACCTTAGATCGGTTTATGAACGCTTCTCTTAGCAAACGCTCATCACTGTTCTTTTTCAGGGGCTGACATATCAGCATTGAAAAGTAATTTTCACTTTTTTTGGATGGGAGGGGGCGTATATTCACTTTTTGGCATTGATGTGCCTACCGCTTGACAAGGAGCAGTCGTTAGCATTCGTTAAGGTGAGCATTTTTTATCCATTCACCCTAAACCTTACTTTTCCTAGAGATAGCGATGGGGGGACCCATAACAATTGAAAGTTCATGAATTCAAACCAAATTCAATTTGACCCACTAGAAAAAACCAAAGGTAATGAGCCACAATCATGGGATAATGTGGACACGTGGCAGGATCACAGACTCCAAGCCCAAAAATCTACATCACTGAAGCATCTCCATTCTCTACCAATTGATTCCACGTTATCTCTAAAATTCCGTTCTGAAATCCAAACAAAAGTCCTCAGATTAGTTCATCCTACAGACTTTTTAGGATCATGGAAATGTCCTGGCAAAGGCATCTCGTGACCATCGGAAAGCTAGGTAGGCTTTCATGTCACTATCATCAGTCTCCAGTAAGAACTTGGAGTGTGAACGCCCTTGCGGCAGTCTTGCGTGCACCTAAACACAGGCTGTGGGCACAGAGGATCTGAGTGTCCAGCAGCCCTTCTGTTTCAAGAGCTTCAACATACGGATGATCTAAGCCATTCCATCTGCCATCTGAAACCCTGAATGAACTGCAAACCTAGAAATTGAGTAAAGGATGATTTGATATGGAAGTTAAGATCATCCGATCATCACAGACCCAACATCAAACGTTCACCCTTCATCAAACAAATCATCCATTTTCTCTTTAAAAAAAAAAAAAAAATTAATAAACCATTCAACATGGTTCTCCCTCATTTTCAATTCTACTATTTGATTTTTTTTTTTTTTTTTTTTTTTTTACATCTTTGTTCCATCTTATCTAACTAAGATTAATTCATTTACTTACCAAAAAATTAAAAATAAAATAAGCAAGAACGAAATTGGGTCGGAATTAACCCCCAAAAAAAAGAAAGAGTAGTTGGGATAGATCGAAGAAGCAAACAATAGATGAGCATAAGCAGTGAATAACAATTTAAGCTCATAAACCATAGCATAAGGACACCAGCAAGCTTAAAGAAAAAAGAGAGAACCTACCTGACTCATTACAGCCCAATCCTAAACGTGTCTGAAAAGCAGAAAACGATTTCAAGAAAACCCACAAACATGTTATTTAACGGGGCCATACATTACGTTTAAACAAGAGGAGGGTTGAGATGAGAAGAAATTATGACTTGCCGGTGAGGATATTATGGAGTAAAGATCCTCCGTTCGGTGGTGTCGTCATGGGTAAAGCCAGAGTAGGTGTGCCTTTAGCCCCGCCAGGCTTCTGCGCTTTTTGCTCTCCATCCCGGCCATTCTGCTCCCGCAGCTGTTGCTTTCCTATGCATTCCATTCTCTCTCTCTCTCTCTCTCTCTCTCTCTCTCAGGCTGTAAGCGTAAATAATTGTAAACACTCTTCAGCTTTAAAGAGAGAGTAGATGAGACTTGAGAGGACCCACCAAAAAACAACAAAAAGAAATTTAAAATGCCGGTGTCTACCTTTTAAGGAATACGTCCTCCTTAAGTTACCACTATTAGATTTTCACTGAATATGTTGAGGGTAAATCAGGTGTATCATATAATCCAAAGGTGTAGATCTAAGCATAAGCTCCATCGCAAAACCATAAACCCACCAAGAATGTGAAGATAATAGACATGGACGCGTTATACTTACTGTACCTTTCACTTTTTTTGTCTCTTTTAATTTTATTTTAATGTATCTTAATGAATTCGACCCTATCAGTTTGGATAAGAAGCAGATGCAGACCCCACCCTGCACATGGCCACACGTACGGTTTCTCTGCTTGGAGAGGGATGTGCGAGTGCTCTTCTTGATGCTATGCAAGCCGCTAAACTAGGTCATGATCCTACTTGCCCCAAACCCTGAAAACCTACCTTACCAGAACTAAAATCAATGAGATAAAATGATTCCACTTCTGCAGTTTTGCTCAGAGATTAGGTCTTTCGTTTCTATCACTACCTTTAAATCGTTCAAAGCTTCTAAGTTCTTTAGGCCCTGGGACGCAAATACGACATTTTGAAGATGAGGCCAATAGAGAGTGGCCCACGTACGTAATAATTAAACACACACACACACACACTCACACAAGATTTACTTAGATTTTTGTCAAGTTTGAGGGTAAAACTTTTCCATCGAAGGTAGAGCATTGATTTGTCTTTTATCACATCCTTGAATCTTCAAAGGTCCAGTCTTGACCCCTCGCATGGTAAGGCATACATACCTTTCCCTTCCCACCTCTCTTTTTAGTTCCTTTCCACACTTTGTGTGTGTGTGTGTGTGTAGAGAGAGAGAGAGAGAGAGAAGGGGCTGATATCCCAGCCAAAAATGATGGTCCATGGTCCTACCTTCATGAAGAAGCAGACATTTGCTCACATTGCTAGAGCTTCCCCTCTTCAGCTAGCTGACGAAGAATGAGGCATCATACAAATAGCCCATCTAGAGGGTATGCTATCGTAAGATAAAAGAACCCAATACGACAACGGGTTTGCTCAAAGCCCGGTTCTTTTCCATCACGTACGTCCCTTAATCATTCAAAGCTTCTAAATCCAAAGGTGGGTCACATGATTGATTACTAAAAATTAAAGAAATGACAATTTAATTAGATGGAAGATTTTGGGGTTTAGTTTTGGTCTTCATTCTTTTCTGGTTCAACTAACTGGTCCAATCCAGTTTTAAAAACAATGATTAGTAGTAAGAATTCAGAAGAACTAGATAGATCAGATGCGGATCCTAGCCTTGAAATTAGATGAAAAGACTGTATATACATAGATTAGATTCAGGTCGGAACATGGATTAGATTCGGCCTTGTATACTGTTCAAATGGAAGTCGTTGGTCTGGCTCACTACTACCTTAAGCACAGTCCATCCGGACCATGCTCAGAATTGAACCAAGCTGGGATTAATAAACCTGAAATCTGGGGTGGATAAAACTGGACTGAAAGTGGGCAGTTTTGAGTTTAAAACTTCCACTCCTACAGACCTACTTGTCAGCTTGCAGAGGGAGTGAACCTGGCTCTGTCTGGCATATATGGAGTTCAAATGGACGTGGTTCGCCAAGTCTGCTGGTACCCTTAAATACAGTCCTATCCGCCTTATCAATGCAATGTTGGAGCCTGGATCCTCTAGGGTAAGTTAAAATACATTAACATGCAACAGTTCTCAAAATGCAACATGTATACAAAAAAATTAAGTGTTAAAATACATTCACATGCAACAGTTCTCAAAATGCAAAATGTATACAAAAAAATTAGAACTCTAATCAAATTTCGACGGGGTTTATAAATTTTGTACATGTGTAACATTGTATACACTCACTTGTTGCACGTTAATGTAATTATACAGAACCATGAATGCATTTTTATTTTTTTTTCTTTTTGGCTAACCTCCGTTACTTTTGCCCAGAGCAATGAAAGCTCAAAGGTATGAACTTTATTTCTAGTTTTGACTAAGAATTATTAAAATTTAGGTGAAATTTTTCTTCAAAACAACATGTGAAAAAGCTTGAGAATATGATTCCTTTGAATTAGTTTTTTCTTTTTTTAATCTTTCTATGTTGTGGACATCGGGGGAATTTTGCATCCCCTCTCCGCAATTCAACTTTGAACGAGCGCCAAAATGCCTGCACGTTTAGGTTGTATTTGGAGTTCCCACCAACTCTATCTTTGGCCGGAGTTGGACTCCACATGTTCTTTTTGGGGAAAATGAAAATCCTGGAAAATCTCAATCCCCATGCATGACTCCATGTACCGGCATGGTCTTTCTCGAGATTTGGGTAAGCGATTTGGTTGGGTAGGGGTTAGAGAAGGTGTTAGGCATCCTCAACAACCCCTCCTTTTTAAGTTGGTTCCTCAAACCTTCACATTTAACACCTTTTCTATTCAAGAGGGATAATCATCAAAATCTACCCATGATCATCTTTTAGACAAGTAGTTCTCAGTGTATGCTGATATCTGTTTGTCGGACAGATCATTGTTAATCCTTGTTCATGACTGTCCGTTGGATGGGTAACCATCAGTTTACACTGACAATTACTTGTCGGACAGATGATTGTCAACATTCATTGACAATCACCCGTCCAGTGACAAAATGCTCAACAAGTTTTATTTTTACTAATCAATTAACTTAAAACTTCATTTCTAATATCAAACAATGAGCAACAACAACAAATAATGAATAAAAGAAAGAATGATACTTGGCAAATTGTATATGTCTACTCCTAAGGACATGTTCTTATATAAACCAAAGAGGACTAAAATCATATGCAACAAGAAGGTAGACTACTGGACAAAATATGAGTATCTAAGTGAGCATGCAGTATAGAAAGAAAAAAAAAAAAAAAGTTTTTAGCAGCGTTGCTGCTAAATCTTAAAAAAACCATCGGTATAGGCAATGAGAGTTTATACTAGCAGCTTTAAAAACTGTCGCTAAAGATTTGTTGACCATCACCTAGGTGCCGTAATTATAAGGTTTTAGTAACAGCTTTGCGACTATTGGTACAGGAAAAATTATAATAATGGTCGTCTATTGTGATGGTTATAACCATTGTTATAGATCAATATTTTCTCATATACACGACCAATTATTACAACGGAAAAACTGTTGCTACATCCTATAAATATAGTGACGGAAAAACTGATGCTATAATTTTTTTTTTTATATATATAAACAATAGTGACAGTTATGACTTATGAAACCAATGCTAAAGTTCAGAAATGAGATAAAACAATAACAATCATGAAAACTGCTGCTAAAAGTCCAGACACAAGACAAAAGCGCAGTAATTATAAAACCAATGCTAAAAGTCCAAAAAAATGGACAACACAGTGACAACGGTTCCTAACCATTGCTATTTCCAATATTTTTCCAATCGTCACTATATTCTATATATTTGGAAAATACAGATTTTTGAATTAAGTATATCAATATCTTTTTAAATATGATTACAATTAGAAATCCATAATTAATAATAAAACTCACAACACTATATTTAAAAGACTTCAGAAATCCAAAAATTTATAAAATTGTAACTTATCACATTACAAAAGTAAATCAAATAGTACTTGTACTTGTCTCAATTTAAAATTAATAAAAAGACATCTAACCAAAAAAAAAAAAAAAAACCTATCAAAATAAGGTATTAAAGTCCACCACATTATCCAACTTGATCACTCTATATTATGTCAGTCCCTCTAACACAAACAACAATGAATAGAAATTGCTAATTTCAATTCTCATGATACATAAAAGAAATGAAAAATACTAAAAATTCAAACCATGCAATAATAACTGTTCTTTTAAGCTAAAATTACTTTATGGTGGGTTAAAATGGGAAATCAGCTCCATGGTGGGTTAAAAAATTATATACATGCTGCCTAAAAACCAAGAATAAGAACAAAATACAAAATGTGATGGGAAAATTTCTTATGTCAACACATCACAGCTCATATAAAAACAAGAGGGGATGTTGGCCCCAACAATTTGAATCATTATCTCTGCTATAAAATTAGCCAAAAATATGGGTCTCCACGAATTTTTGTAGATAAAACTATGTGACTTAAAAAACCAACATTAGTATGACTTGATAGGATGCATACGAGTTTAAGGACAAAGAGTTAAATCCATTAGAGATATACGAATAAGAACAAGACAAATTTTTATAAATGAACAGGTTAACACTTATAAAATGGATGGAATGATTAAATGTTGGACCTGAGTTGTTATGGCTTAATGACCTAAAGTAATCAGAATACTCTAAAACTTGACTGAATTGGGATTCTTCTCCTAACCTATCACCCTATAAAATTTCAGACTAAACGGACAACTCTACCTTGGGTTTTCAGTTAGCTCCATTATGTTGTTCCGAGAGATTAAGCAGTTCGTATTGGGACCTGAGTTTCCTAAGATTGACTCATCTACAATGCTCAGAAGTGGTTTAAATTATACAAAGGTATTCTTATGATTCTCATGTAACTACCTGTTAAATTTTAGGTTAAATGGACATTTCTAACCATGTTTACTAATCGTGTTTTCCCTGTTGACCTGGAATTTCTAGCAACCTATAGTCATGTTTGAGTTTCCACAATTTCCCCAGCCAAAACAAATAGGAATTTGCTGAGATTTCATGGTAACATTCTTTATTAGTAAAATTCATTTTATTCTCATCTGCTAAGTTTCAAGAGGTTCTGAGAATTTTACCTAAGATTTTCAGTCCACCATCCTGGCTGTCCAGAAAATTTCAGCAGCATGGTGTTGTCATATATTGATTGCCTTTATTTTATTTATCTAGCACATCATTTATGTTACTATATAGAAGAAACAATTTGTGATTCTTTAAACAATAGATATTTATTTATTTCAAAAAACCAGAAATTTGTAAAATAAATAGAAACAACTTACAAACCAAACGAATTGAGAAATCAGAAACAACAATTGATCAAGGCTAGTGTTTGACACTATGTCCATAAGACAGACATTGCTCTTCGCAGTGGTACTTACAAACTTCTTCGACGTCTGTCTCCTAAGATACAACGATCGAATACACATAAAAGAAGCATTGCAATTTATATGTCTAGCGAACCAAAACTATGTTTTTCTCTTTCTTTTATACAGATGCTATGATGTTTAATTTCTATATTTTTGGAATACAAGAGGGGCGAATATTTATAGACAATTCACGACAATTTGGAACAAACATAAAAGCACAGGTGTTTCCAACTTATAATTGTTCAGAATAGACACGAGAATGAAAAGACGTGAATCAACAGACACATCTATGACTGTTTGGAAGATACATGAGGGCAAAAGGGGCAAATGTACAAACACATCTATGACTGTTCGGTTCGGAACAGCCACAAGGGTAAAAGGGTAAACCACGCATGCGAATGAATAGAGACATCGTTTACTTGAAACGTTTGGAATTAAAAAATAATAATTTATATACATGGCCCACGTCTAACCCGGCCTAGTTCGGTGCATGCACATGTGTGTTTTTGGGCTTAGCCCATGTTGGCTAGGTCCTCCCCCTTCCACAAAACTATGGTACCCCTTGGGGCCCAAATATATGTCCAAGGAAAATGTATATACACCTCCAAAATTTTATGAGCTAACCAATGTGGGACTATTCAAAGTTTCACCTCTTAACCAATGTTCAAATGGATACTTTTGGAAACATTTTCTCATTCACCCATTAAAGGTTTTGAGAAACCAACCATATGGCGTTATTCTCCTCATAGAGGTGAGCACAAACCCATGTGGACCCGTCTCAAACATTGTGTGAGTCTCACTTTATTTTGGCTCAAAGTTGACTAGACAGTCATTTTTTTCAAAACCGTTTCTAACAATTTAGTACTTATAAATACATCTGCATCATTTTTCATCCCTTTTTTTAGTGTAACACCTAAGGTCGACCTCATCTAATGCTCGGCCATATAAATTGTTGCGACTATACCCACAAACCAAAGAGAAAAACGAAATAGACAAGAAACACAATGATATACATGGTTCGGCTTATAGCCTACATTTACGGGCGAAGACGGCAAGAAATTTCATTATCAATCAAAGGAGATTACAAGGAAATCAAGCTCTCAAACCCTAAACCCCAAATACACCCTTCCACCCCTTTCTCTCTTTGTCAAAGTCGAGATGCATCTCAGAAAACCCTAATGCATCTTATATATGCAGTTACACAAAAGAGAACCAAACTAGGTCATGGGTCGGGTTATAAAACTGCTTGATCACTAGTACTTCTCTGAGACATCAGTAGCATCTAGAATACAAGGTAAAATTTGAGTCACACTCAACAAATCTCCACCGTGGCTTAAATTTCATCAATCTCTACAAAATAGAAACTCCTCTAGCCATCCTCACACAAGCCCACTAGGGGCGCTCAAGTACAACCAAAACCAATCAAATCCAAACAGTGCTTGAACTTGACCACAGAAATGGGCTTGGTCATTATATCTGCTAGATTCTCTGCTATAGTAATTTTCTTCACTAAGATTGCACCCTCAGAAACCACATCTCGAATAAAGTAAAGTCTAACATCAATATGTTTAATCCTCTCACGATACACTTGATTTTTAGTCAAATGTATGACACTCTAGCTATCACAATATATAGTAATTTGATCTTGCTGGAACCTTAGATCTCCAACCAAACCTCTCAACCAAATAGCTTCATTTACTGTTTCCGTAGTTGTCATATACTCTATCTCAGTAGTAGACAAGACAACTGTGGACTGTAAAGTTGTCTTCTAACTAACGACACCATCACAAAGAGTGAAGACATACCCTGTCAAAGACCTCCTCCTATCCAAATCTCCAGCATAATCAGAATCAACATATCCAACAACACTACCAAAAGTGTCATTGTCTCTGTCATATACCAACCCAATATCTTAAGTACCTCTCAAATACCAAAGAATCCATTTTATAGCCTGTTAATGTGTTTTTCCAGGTTTATTCACATACCTACTAACCACATTAACAACTTGTGAAATGTCTGATCTTATGCACACCATAGCATACATAATGCTCCCAACAGTACTAGCATAAGGAACACGTGACATGTATTTCACCTCCTCCTCAGTCTGTGGTGATAAAGTAGTTGAGAGTTTAAAATGAGCTACAAATGGAGTACTCACTGGTTTCGACTCTTACATACCAAAGCGCTCTAGCACCTTCTCAATGTACCTTTTTTTATGATAAATATTGTCTGCTTGTTCTTTAGTCCCTGTGAATTTTCATACCCAATATCCTCTTTACAGCACTCAAATCTTTCATCTCAAACTCACCACTAAGCTGAATCTTCAATTTGTTGATCTTAGACACGTTTTTAGTAGCAACTAACATGTTATCAATATACAACAACAAATAAACAAAAGAATCATCTGAAAGCTTCCTGTGATAGACACAACTGTCAAACTTACTCCTATAGTAGCCATTTCCAACCATAAAAGTATCAAACCGATTATCCCACTGCCTAGGAGATTGTTTCAAACCATACAAAGATTTCTTCAATAACATGGTCCTCATTTCCCTATATCATAAACCCCTCAGGCTGTGCATATAAATCTACTCTTCTAGTTCACCGTGCATAAAAACAGTCTTGACATCAAGCTGTTCAAGCTCCAAGTCAAACAAAGCAACCATGGAAAGTAGTGCCCGAATTGAGCTATGCTTCACAATATGTGAAAACACTTCATTGAAGCCAATGCCTTTTTTTTTAGTATAGGCCAATGCCACCAACCATGCTTTGAACCTTGTATCTTCCACCCCTGGGGTTTCCTCCTTTTTGAATACCCATTTATAGCCCACAATTTTTTAGCCCTTTGGCGATTTCACTAACTTTTAAGTTTGATTCTTGTGAAAAGATTCAATCTTCTCCCTCATGTCAACAATCTATTATGTTGACTCTCCACTAGTGATGGCTTCATGATAAGTACATGGTTCCTGAACCTCAATATCCTTTGCCCCACTAAGTGCATAAACAACTAGATCTGCATAGCCATATCACTCAAGTGGTCTAATCTGCCTTCTTTCCCTGTCCCTAGCCAGATTACATTGTTGCTCTTGTGGTGCATCTTCCTCCTCCTCAGGATGTTACACATCTTCATCATCTACCTAAACTTAAACATTTTCTTAAATATTTTCTAAAACTTTAATCTTAAACTCTACCTTCTCCCTGACACCGTGGTCTTCTCCTATATCAAGACACTCCTTAAGATTCAACATAGCAAACTCATCAAAGGTCACATCCCTGCTAATAATAAACTTGGATGACTTAGAATCAGGACACCACAACCTGAATCCATTCACCCCATCTGCATATCCTAGAAATATGCACTATTTTGGTCTTGACTCCAGTTTACCCTCGTTCACATGAGTATTGGCAGGACAACCAAACACTCTCAAATCAATATAACTAGCAGGAGAACCAGACCAAACTTCCTCAGGAGTCTTACACTCGATAGCAGTTAATGGAGAACTATTCACCAAATAACAAATTGTGTTAACAACTTCAGCTCAAAATTCCTTGGACAACCCAACATTAGAAAGCATGCAACTTACCCTCTCCAATAGTGTTCTATTCATCCGTTCTACAACACCATTCTGTTGTGATGTATTTCTAACTGTATGGTGTCTCACAATCCATTCATTGTTGCAAAACTCTTTAAAAGAACCTCCACAGAATTTCATGTCATTGTCAATTCTCAAGCACTAAATCTGTTTCCCTGTTTGCTTCTCAATCAAAGCCTTTTACTGCTTGAACTTACCAAAGACTTCATTCTTATGCTTCAGAATAAATACTCATACTTTCAGAGAGAAATCATCAATTAATGTCAGTATATACCTTCCATCACCTAAAGACGGAACACAAGAAGGACCCCAAAGATCCGAATGAATATAATCCACAATACCCTTGGTTTTATAAAAAACCGTACTGAATGCAACTCTGTGTTGCTTCCTAAAAACATAGTGCTCACAAAAGTCTAGTTTTCTTGTATTCTGACCACTAAAAAAATTCTATTTGCTCAATACTATCATACCCCTCTCACTTATATGCCCCAACCGCATATGCCACAACCTGATGATGTTTGAATCTGAGTATGAAGTCGATATAGCAACTACACCTGTAACTATACTACCTTGCAACAAATAGATATCGTTCTTCCTCAATCCCTTCATAACAAGAGCACTCTTCAAGACCTTTAAAACTCCACCTTCAACTCTATAAGTACAACCATTGGAGTCAAGCGTACCTAAGGAAATCAAGTTTTTTCTTCAATCTAGAGCGTGCCTAACATCAGTCAAAGTTATCGCAATACCATCATGCATCTTAATTCGAATTGAACGTATCCCAACTACCTTACAGGCTACATTATTTCCCATCAAAACCTTACCACCATCTATTGATTGATAAGTGGTAAACC
>JAOXJP010208311.1:0-11930 GCA_025762735.1 Platanus orientalis
ATAAGATATGCATTAATACACCATTTTAAGCATAAGAATAAATAATGAGAAATCTCATATATCTATGTGTAAAATGCTTAGATAAATGCAAAATAGATGTGATAATGCCTACTCAAATTATGACAATACTACAATTTTAAGTTATTATCAACCACTGATAAATGCTCACTCTTTTTTCTCCTGTTGAGGAAGGCCTTCCACTGGGATAAGGAGTGCGATAGGGCCTTCAATGAGCTTAAAAACCACCTCAGCCACCTGCTGATGATCAATCAGTCGAAGCAAGGGGAGGTACTCAATCAAGAACAACGTTAAGCTCGGTGTTGATAAGGGAAAAGGCTAGGGTGAAAGCACCCGTACACTACACTAGCAGAGCCTTTATGGGAGCAAAAGAAAAGTACCCGAGGGTAGAAAAAATGTCATTGGCTTTGGTCATCACTGCTTGACGGCTTAAACCATACTTCCAGGCCCACGCCATCTGAGTCCTAACGGATCAACCGCTCCAGACGATACTGCATAAGATCGAAACTTTCGGGAGGCTAGTGAAGCAGTCGATAAAATTCAGCGAATTTAACATTAAGTACCGCCCTCGAGGAGTAATTAAAGGCTAAGCTATTGCCGACTTCATTATAGAATACACATGTGACATGGAAACCGAGCCCGAGACGCGAGACATGCAGCTAGAAGAAGCTGACCAAGAAGAATAGGTCGTGCACGTGGACGAATCCTCCACCGGCATCACTACCTGAGGAGGAGGAGTCCTGATTACACCAGAGAAGGCTAAGCTTGAATATGACATAAGGTTCTGGTTTAAGGCGACCAACAACGAGGCCGAGTACGAGTCAATGATCACAGGGTTGCGCCTTACTCGCGAGCTTGGGGCGAAAAAGGTAAAAGTCAAGAGTGACTCCCAGTTGGTGGTCGGGCAAGTATAAGGAGAGTATGGCACGAAGGATGATTGAATGAAGCAGTACCTCACCATAATAGAGAAAGAGAAGTCCCAATTTAGTAATTTCATCATACAATGAGTCTCCCAAGGGGACAACGAAGATGCCGATAGACTAGCCAAGCTTGCATTATTCGCTTATGAAAACTCAACCCCAGGAGTTATGGTGGAACACCTACCCTAACCAAGTATCAAGGTGAAAGAGGACAAGGAAATCAACATGACCAGCCTTGAGCCTGGATGGACTACTCAAATCATAAGATATTTAAAGGATGACTAATTGTTAGAAGATAAGGAGGAAGCTAGAAAAACAAGGACACGAGCTAGTCGGTATCTGTTACTTGGTGATGTCCTTTACAAAAGAAGCTTTACCCTCCCTTTGCTTAGGTGCTTGTACAAAGAAGAGGCCGACTATGCGCTTTAAGAAATTCATAAAGGGATATATGGGAATCACTCAAGGGGCAGATCTATGGTCCATAAGGCAATCAGAGCCGGGTACTATTAGCCCTCAATGTAAAAGGATGCTGCCCACCTCGTTCAAAAATGTGACAAATGCCAGCAATTCGCCAATATCCCAAAGAGGCCAGCAGAAGAATTAACCCCGATAGCAGGGCCATGGCCTTTCGTGCAGTGGAAAATCGACATAGTTAGACTACTCCCTAGGGGAAAAGGACAAATGAGATTCTTGGTGGTAGTTATCAACTACTTCACCAAGTGGGTGAAGGTTGAAGCTTTAGCGAAAATCACTAAGAGAAATGTTATAAACTTCACCTAAAAGTCTATCATCTGTCGATTTGGTATTCCCCAAGTCATCATTACCGATAACAGGAAACAGTTCGACAATGCCCGATACTAGGAATTCTGCATTGAGTTTGGCAAAAAAACTATTTTTCCTCGCCAGCTCACCCCCAAGCCGGCCAGGTAGGAGTTACCAATAAAACTCTCCCTAATATAATAAAGAAGAGACTCGAAAGTTCAAAAGACCTTTGGCCCGAGGAACTCCTAAGCATCCTATGGGCCTGCCACACCATTGTAAGAACTTTTACAAGGAAGACGCCTTTCTCATTGGCCTTTAAGACCGAGGTGGTAGTGCCGGTGGAAATTGGGATCACTACACACAGGACGGAAAGCTTTGACCCAAAAAAGAGCGAGGAGGGCCTCAGAAACAAGCTTGACCTTCTAAAGGAAAAGAGAAACGAAGCTACCCTGCGAGTAGCTATTTACAAACAAAAAATGATAGAGTACTATAACTCCCTGGTAAAAGCAAGGAGATTCGCTGTTGGGAATCTGGTCCTCAAAAAAGTAACACTAGTGATGCAAGACTAGACGAAGGGAAAGTTAAGGCCAAACTAGGAAGGGCCATACCGGGTGACGCAATGTAACAGGCCCGGGACTTACCACCTCGAGACTATGCGAGGGGAGCCCTTACCACGACCATGAAATGTAGAACAATTGAAGAAATATTATCAATGAAACCTAAATTACAATCCTGACTATTAATGTATTATGAATTATGCAGGGCCAATAACAATTATAACCCTCGAGTCACGAGGATGACCCTGAGCCACGAGGATGGTACGACCTTCAGTCTCAGGCTAAAAGACTAGCCCCGGGTTATACGACTAAACTTTAGGTCACAAGGATGACCCCAGGTCAAGAGGATGACCTCGAGCCATGAGGATGGCGCGACCTTCGGTCTCAGGTTAAAAGACTAGCTCTGGATTATACGACTAACCTTCAGGTTACGAGGATGACTCTAGGTCACGAGGATGACCCCAAGCCACGAGGATGGTGCTACCTTCGGTCCCAGGTTAAAAGACTAGCTCTGGATTATACGACTAACCTTTAGGTTACGAGGACGACTCTAGGTCACGAGGATGACCCTAAGCCACGAGGATGATACGACCTTCGGTCCTAGGCTAAAAGACTAGCCCCGGGTTATACGACAAACCTTCAGGTCACGAGGATGACCCCAAGTCACGAGGATTACCCCAAGCCACAAGGATGGCATGACCTTCGGTCCTAGGCTAAAAGACTAGCCCTGGGTTATACAACTAACCTTCAGGTCATGAGGATGATCCCATGTTACAAGGATGACCCCGAGCCACGAGGATAGCACGACCTTTGGTCCCAAGCTAAAAGACTATCCTCGAGTTATATGACTAACCTTTAGGTCACGAGGATGACCTTGAGCCATGATGATGGCATGACCTTCGGTATCAAGCGATAAGACTAGTCTTGGGTTATAAGACTAACCCCCAGGTCACAAGAATGACCCGCTCTAGGTTACAGGGCTAACCCTATAATTATGAAGGCAACCTCAATTCAAGTCAAGCAACCTCGGGTCACGAAAGGTGATGACGGATCCTTGTGAGACTGCCTGAGTTAAGCCTACTATAACTACACTACGACCCTCTACCACCTAGTAAGTGCACTTATGCTTTCTCCTCATGTATGACTAAGGCTCGAATGGGCACCTAAGAATCCCCGACGGCACTGACAACCATAGGGCTTAAGCTTACAAAAGCACTGCTGGAAATCCTTACCTAAAAAAAAATGCGTGTATAGGTCATCTATTCTTGCTCAACTCAAAAGCTAGCCCCGAGGGGTCTCTACACAACTAACCCCGTCCCCTCGCCACTCAGGAAATAATGAGATGACCCAAGAAGCATTAACACTTGGATAGGTTATTCTCTCTTACCAACCGTTGTACGCATAAGGAACACGAAAGTGTTACGACACATATCAACACTTAGAAAATTCTTGAAGAATAAAGATGATGCACAGAGAATAACGCATTTTTTTTTCATATACAGAATATATTACATGTCAAAAAAAAAAGAAAAAAGAGAGAAACTAAAAACTATTTATTGGGGTTAACTCCCCCCATTATAATATCTCCCAAGCCAGGTTCCTCGGGTGTAGCTGTTGGCACCTTGACAGCCCCCTCGGTCGTTCCCTCTTGGTCTCCCCCGGTGGCCCCCTCGTTGACCACGACGTTGCCCTAGCCGTCTTCTTCCACCTCCTCATCCTCGACCTCAGTTCCTCTAGGCTTAATAGATGAGAAGTCGACATCAGGAAATTGCTTGGACACGATGTCCTTGAATTCCTCCCATCCTTCCCAGAAACAATAAGCCCTGACTAGGCTGAAAGTGTTCTAGGCCAAGTACTTGGCCTCCGCCTCCCAAGAGACTTCCTCCCACATCTTTTGCCTCTCCCTCTCCTTCTCCGCCTCGAGCTTAAGGCATACTCGTTCCAAGGTCTCCTCCATGGTCTTCTTCCTCGTGCTCTCGATAGCTATCTTGAGGTCATTCTCGGCCTTGACGCATTGGTTCATCTCAGCTCCTAGCTCGCCCCTGGCACGGGTGATCTCCGCCTTAGAATTTTGCAAGCAATCAACCAAATTCTCGATGAGAGCTTCCTGCTCGACAGCCTTCTTGGGCAGCTAGAGTGATTGTCCTCCAACCATTGGAGCCTCCTCTCAAGGTCGATAACCATGGACTTGGCCTCTTCCTTGAAAGCCAAGTGATCATTTCTAGTCTTAGCAAGGTAGTGAGGTTATTATTCTTGACCTACTCGCAGTATTTGTACCTCTCGATAGAGGTAGCCATTAGAGCCATGGTCTGCAAAAAAAAGGGGGAGATGGTGATGAACCAAGTTAGAACTCTAAAAGTAGACAAATAACACGACAAGAAAAAATGCAACAAATTTTCTTACCTTGGCCATATAGTGCATCATATCTCAATGCATGCTGGCAGGGGAGGGATGCTTCTTTAGATATTCGATGTCAAAGGAGGGGACACTGTCTAGGAGACGTACACCCCCAGGACCAGTCCTTAGTAGCCAGGAATCTAACCCAAGGAGGGAGTCGTCCACTTCCTGATCAGGGGCGGATGTATAGGCTACAGTAGCAGCAGAAAGGTCCTCAAAAGTTGAGGAAGGAGCAGAGGGAGCTACAGGAGCTGGGGTCTCCACGATAGGGGCGATGGAGATGACTGGGGGAGTAGTTGACTAAGAAATCGCGGTTGGAACCCTGGCTATAGAAGGAGGAAAGGGACCCTCAGCATCCTCGTCTAGGTTGACGACTGGGATGGTAGCAGGAGTAGGAGGTGTCGATGCTGCCTCAGGAGTAAGGGGCACAAAAGGTCCCCTGGGGGCAATGGGGCATTTCCTCTTCTTTGAGGTTGTGACTGCCCCCTCCCAGGTAGTCAACGGCTGAGTAACCTTTTTTGCCCCCTGGGTTGCATCCTTGATCTCTTTGGCCTTGGTGAGATAACTCTTGTCTGTCTTCATCGCTGCACAGAAACAAACCCGATGTCAAAGATTGATAAGAAAGAAATAGAATAGTAAAAAAAAGGGGAAGAGGAAAGAAGGTGAAGTATAGTAAAGAAATCTAAGTTACCTAGGTTAGGACCAAAGCCACATTGGAAGAGTCGATCAGGAGTGATGAGGTCCGGATAGGCGTGGGAGGGATAATTTATCACCTCCTGGATGCCTTCCTCTTCCTCGTCAGAAACCTTGACCGCCTCGAGAGCTATAGAAAAAAGGGGGGAGCGAAAAAAAGAAGGAAAGACCCGGTCAAAAACAGATCAATACTAAGTAAGGTATGAGCAAAAAACAACGATAGATGGGCAGCTTACTTATTGGGTTGATGACAGACGCCCACGCCCGGTTGAGCTTCACCTCAGGATCCTCACTCGGGAGGGACTCTCAGCACTCGCTGAAATCAAAAAAGTATCGGGTTCTCCACTCATTATTGGAACTCGGGAGCGCCGTCACCAAGGTGAGGCTCAGATCCTGACTGGCAAAGAAGAACTATCCTAGTTCTTGCTCCTTTGGCTGGTAGCAACGAAAAAATTTGTTGAGGATAAGGCAGTGCTTCCCCTTGAAAGCTAGCTCCCATAGGATTATGCATCCTATAGTTATCAGCTAGGCATTAGGCATCAACTTCATGGGTGCCAAACCAAGGCAAAATAACAATTCCCTGAGGAACCAGGGAACGGGGAACCTAAGGCCCACCATTAAAGCCTGCTCGTACAGCGCCACGCTGCTAGCATGGGCCTTCCCTAGGGCAGTAGGCACTACCCCCTCGAGGATAAGATAAGTCGAGTGATACCTAGCCAGGGTTTTTGCCCCTAATTCAAAACCGTATTGGGCAGCCTTGAAATCCTCCTTGAGGGCAATCTCCCCGACGCCCCCGGGCTTCAATTGAACTTGGCTCAGTGGCCTGCTCTGGGGGGTTTTGTCGGACCTCAAAAAGGTCATCGGCCCCGTCTACCATGTGGTCGACAGAATCCCCTGACACCATTCTGACAACTACGATAACAAAAAAAAAACTAACTACACAGGCAAGATTACATTGAAAAAGAAAAAGAACTATCGAAAGGCATGAACCGAACCTAACAGACCCTAAAACACAGGAAAACAAAGAAAATGGATGCACCAAAAACTGTAAAAGAAAAAAGGAAAGGGAAAAAGGAAACAAAGCTATGAGAAACGACTGGTGAGGAACTGGGATACCTGAGAAAGTCGTCGGTGTGAAGAAAGACAACTGTCGGATGAGGATCCCAGAAGTACAGAGGTAAGTGGAGGCGAAAACGATGATTGGTAAGAACGCTGGGGGTTGCCAAGAACCGTTGGTGGCAGAACATTGAAGACAATGAAGAGCAAAAATAGAGAAATTTTAGAAATACCATAAGAAATATTTATAGGAGGCCCCAAAAGTTCTCGACCCTAGACGTGTCAAGAATCAAAGGGTTGACGAAATAGACCTAGGAAACGAGACGGCGTGCGAATCTCAAAATGGTTCAAACATTTGAATCTGGTCATCGGATAATGCAGGGATTTGAAATGACATGACTCGTAATTAAAACTAGCACACCTTCTCGAATATCTAAACTCATTAAATGCGAGGCTATCATTAGCACCCATTCTTAGTCGGTGTCATATCGATAACTGGAGCGACACGCCATCTACACTAGAATGGCGAATAATAGATATAGGCAATTTGTATTCTCAGACATCATAAACTCAAGCCCGAGAATAGGGGCAACTGATGGGGAAAACCATACCAAGAGCCTTGCAAACGGACCCTGATAACCTGTCAGGATCCTGGTCTTAGATGGCATGGCCCAGGGAGTTCCAAAGATGTCAAGCCCAAGACTTTCTCACCTAGGCCCTCAACGAAGGAGCCGAGAGAATCCCTCAATTCGGTCATGAATATCTCGTAAATGATCCCTATTGATGGTCGGAGTACCCAATGCCTAAAAGGCCACTCGAGCCCCCAAGGACCTAATACCCCCGACTCATTGAGGCACTATTGCTCGACTATTCCACTAGAACGCTAGCACCACCCGAGACCCTGACTACTCTATTTAAGGATAAGCATGATCCGGAAACCATTATGCAAATCGCATAACCTCTATAACAGACCTGCCAATTTTGAGAAAATGACGTACAAGAACATGGGGAGCAGCGATGTGCGAGAGCATGGGGAGAAAGCGACATGCAGGTTTGCCACGATACACCCTGATCCGAGCCTATAAATAAAGGCACCGGTTCGCTACTCAGGTACGGAATTTTGAAAACCCTAATAGGAGAGAGCTCCTTCTACAACTCTCCTGATCTCTCTGACTTGATTGTCAGAGAGCTAGAAGCCAACAACCCGCCGACGCTAGCTCTCTGATCTTCTCTCATTTGGTGTGTGCAGGACCCGCTCCTGACTAAGACCTAGAATGATCATGGACCATCTGATTGGCGTGTGAGAGACCCATTTTCTGGTATGCCATCACTTTAAATTAATGTTACATTACATTATTTTTTGTGTAGGGCCACCAGAATAGACATACACCTATATGGTAGAGCAGTATGCAGGACCGCAATACTAGTGGAGAGGTAGCTAATATCACAAACTGTGGAATATTGTTGAGGGAATTTGACTCCTCAACCCTCCAGAAAGACCATGCATCAGACACCCATGCTAGCCAGCCAGCAGGCATTGAGCACGAATTGGTGGAGAGGCAGCTTGAGTGGATTTGACTCCGTATCCCTGTCGTGAGAGGATATGCAGCAGCTACACAGGCTATACATGTTATTTGGCAAAAATAAATTGAGAGAGAGAGAGAGAGCACCGAATAGTTCATCAAGTTGTTAGGTTCGAGGTTGAAATCTTCTAAGGAAGAAAAGGTTTCAAATTAATAGTTTCGAGTCATAGCCGCCTAATACAAATTCAAGATAAACCTCCAAATTATTTTAATGCTGAGCAGATCTACAAATGTGTCACATCCCTGATTACGTTAGAAAGACCTGGTCATAGAGATTTAGGGCTCATCTTTTATTAAGGTTTTGAATTTCCTCTACTTGATTGAAGGGTGATAAGCAAGTTTACAAAATATCACATAGGCTACCTCGCTGGAAAACGATATCCCGCCATTTAGTCTTACCTGCCATTAAAGTCAAGGTCGTGGAGTAGGTAGTTCATTTATTTGAACCTTCCAATGACTTGTACACCTCTTGAATCAACTGCATCATATGCTAATGTATTGCAACATATATTCGATCCATAATCGGATGGTGGTTTGATTAACCGTTACTTTCACAACAGGACCTTCTTCGAGATCTCTTTCAAATGACTGAATTGCACCGTATAGTAGATTATACACGCAGCTGAAGCTTCAAGCCTTCTATTAAGTGGAATTCCCAGATTTGGAGTCATATGCAACGTAATAGAAGAAAGAAAATAAGGAAAGCAACAATCACACAAAATACACAAATGATTTACGTGGTTCAACTTGAAACCTACTTCTACGGGCAAAAACGGTAAGAAAGACTTCACTATGAATACAGTGGTGGCACAAAAGCCAAGAAAACTTACGTATTAACCCTATTCTTCTTCGCGCTGCTCACTTTCACTCATAAATGGATCATATTTGGTTTTTTCCAGGTTATATCTTGAGTTGAATTCTAAACACTTTCCCAATACATTCCACAGTTCAACGACCAAGTTAGGCAAGGATTTATGTTGGGGTGAACGTCATTGGGACGTTAGCTTCCAGATGAAGATACAATACCAGATTGAGACGCTGCATTCAACTAGAACGGAAGAATGTAAAAAGATGACTATATTTGGATGGGCCATAACTGGATTCAGAACAGTCATTGATTTTCTTTTATAGGCCCAGTTTTGATAGTCAATCATAAACACAGCAAGGTGCTATTTGAGAACATTGTATCTTATGGTAAGAACGTTTGATGAAGATGATTAGAATTAGGGATATGATGAGGATTCTATTTAGTTTCAATATTTAACATTTTAAGCATTTGTTTAACCCTTTTTTTCAACAAAGTACTTGTTTAAACCATTGTTAGGGGTATCATTATTATTACAGTGAAATATCATTAAGTAAAAGTTTTCTTTGATAACCAGTTGATCGGGCTTGATTGACCTTCTCTCTGATCATGCCACCCACCGGCCGGGCCTAATCATTTCTTGTTATTTATTTTGTTTTTACCATTTTCTATCTATTTAAGTTTTTTAAATCCATTCAATGCCACCACTTTTTAGGGTGCTGCTAGTCACACAAATATTTTTGAACTCCCCTCACTCATACTTGTTGCTGATTTCACCTCAAATTTTTTTGAACTTACCTCGTCCCTTTCCCATTATACCCTTTATCCCACACCTCCGTTTTTAATGAAGGAAAACTCCCACACCTCGCATCCCTCATCTCCAACCCCACAGTTCCCCTTTCCTACGAATAGAACTGCCGCTAAGCAAAGCTCTCCCTCTCCCTCACTCGCTGCCGAACGTCGTCTCTCTGCCGCACGATCACTTTCCCTGATTCTCTGACTTCATCTCCCTCTCATCGCCTGTTCTCTCCCCCTCCGTCTGCATTTCAAGTCTTCTCCCTCTTCTTCACGTTCCTTCTTAATCTCCCCTTCACCTTGCCTCTAAATCTTTCAATATGGCTCATACATGAGGTGGTGGATGACCCCGTACGCAAGGTAGACAATCATCGGCCAACGGAAGAGGTGAGTTTTAATTATTATTTTTTTCTTTTTTTTTTTCCTACAGGGCGCTCGGACTGTGGGTGCCGAGTGGGAGGGCATCGCTTAGCCAACCCAACCAAGCAGGGTAGCCTCCGCACGACTAGGCAAACCAAGCACCTAAAAAGGCACTCGATTGGCCTGGCTGTGAGAGGGCTGCCCTGCTTGGCTGGGCTGGCCAAACGGTTCCCCCTGATTTGGCATCTACAGTCCGAACGCAAAAAATAAAAATAAAAATCCAAAAAAAAAAACATTAATAATAAAAACCATGCACTAAACACTATCAAAAATTAAAAAAAAGTTTTTTAAAAAAAACATACACTTTGACTAGACTGTTAGTAAATTGAATACGAATCAGATAAGGCATAACGTATT
Source organism: Platanus orientalis (assembly GCA_025762735.1). Taxonomy (NCBI): domain Eukaryota; kingdom Viridiplantae; phylum Streptophyta; class Magnoliopsida; order Proteales; family Platanaceae; genus Platanus; species Platanus orientalis. Next base: position 10,364 of record JAOXJP010208311.1, read on the forward strand.
TGAATGTGTATTTAATCGAATATCGAATGACATTTGTGTCTGATATAGATGTAGAAGACGAGTGTTTTGTTCTGACTGCATCTGCTCGTTAGCGTCGGGCTATAGAGAGGGTAGGCCCATCTAGTTAAGACATCTACCAGTCGCTCATACGTAGAGGCTGTAGTAGATGGCCATACTAGAGGAGAGGTGCCGGATGTTACTGAGGATGATATAGAGGTGTCTATCCCTGGAATGCCTACTGACATGACACTTCTTACCAGCTATTCCACACATGTTGTTGCACTCATATGGTAGCATTAGGTAATATTATTAAGATTGAAAATTTATACTTATTAATAATATCCGGTATACTTATAGTATTTGTTTCAATTGCAGGATTGACCATTACTGAAGTTGGTCAGCCATAGATTGAAGTTGGTTGAGTAGAAGTACCAGCAGCAAGACATGGATAATAATTTATGGAGGGGATACATTGAGCAGTTTGGACTACTTCCACTGATTCACAGTACGTACCAAACTGTGAACCGCATCGTTATCACTGCATTTGTTAAGCGATGGTACCCCGAGATGAACACGTTCCATATGTCGTTCGGGGAGATGACCATCATGCTGAATGATGTCAGCTCCCTACTTGCTATTCTCGTGGTTGGGAGGACCTTCTCCCGCAGCCTACAGGATGATGATGATGATGATGCTGTGACTCTGTTATCTTGTACACTTCGAGTGACGGCGGCGGAGGCCCACGATGAGCTGAGATTAGCCCGTGGTTGCTCAGTTAGGTTAGAGTGGCTACGGTTGAGATTCGAGGGGGTAACTAACCGTAGTGATCCTGAAGTGATCAGATGCTCTGCCAGGGCATACTTGCTCTATGTGCTCGGGTGCACCCTATTTACCAATAAAACAGGGACTCGGGTGCTAGTCGATTACCTCAACTGCTTAGAGGATCTAGAGAGCATACATACTTATGCGTGGGGAGCCGTTGTGTTGGCATATTTATATCGACAACTGGGGTTTGCTAGTAGGTCAGGTGTAAAGCAGATCGCTGAGTACCTTATATTGTTAGAGGGGTGAATCTATGAGCACTTTTCTAGCATTGCTCCGCTCTGGAACATTAGATGTTGGCATCAGGACCCACGCATCTAGCATTTTATGCCATGTAGGGAGACAGGTGTTATTACTGAAAATGTGATGGCACTTCGGGAGACCATCGATGCATGGGGCTCTGACGACGTATGTGTTTATATTTATATAGTATATGTCAATACTTTTTTATGTACTTATCTTTTATATAGTATATATTTTTATTTTTTATATAGCGATTATTCATTTTGGTCCAATATGTTGGTTCTGTCCTACACATTGGGAATGATGTGGGAATAATCAAGATATACAGTTGTAATAGTAAACAAAGTTTTTAAAGTAGTCTAGGATGAGATCACTAGATAGTTAAAAATCATTAGCTAAAATATAAGATAAGGACCAATAATAATGTTTATGAAAGTGTGGACAAGTTAAAAGGTTGGATAGTATCTGGTTATGTTTTTCAGTGGGAGGAAGCTCATTGGTT
>JAOXJP010208322.1:0-11930 GCA_025762735.1 Platanus orientalis
ATGGCGTAACAGGATTCATGTAGCCGACCCCAAATAGTTGGGATAAGGCTGTTTGTTGTTGTTGTTGTTGTTGTTGGTAATGGAAATCAGGTTAGCTTTTGGAATGATGTCGAGATTGGCGCTTCCTCACTTTCATCTAGTTTTCCCAAACTATTCCACATTACCTCTCATAGGACTGCTTCTAGTTTTGAGATCCTTTTCCAACTCTCCCACGGCCTTTCTTGGAAGTTGGAACCTGCTATTTTCAAGGGACCTTCCAAACTCATAAATGGGGTATATCACCTCTCTCATCAATTCTCTTGAGCATTTTTGTCTTTCTTCTTCTTGTCCTGAGAGATACAAGTGGTCCTTAGACCCATTAGGTTCCTTCACCACCAAATCCTTTTTCCAACTCCTCTCATCTCCATTTCCGTTGTCCTCTCCTTCGTTTTTGGTTAAATCTATTTGGAATGGACTCTCCCCTCCTCGGGTTTAAGCATTTATTTGGATTGCTTCTTATTACAAGATGAACACGATGGATCTACTCCAAAGGAGGCACCCCTACATGATACTCTCCTCACATGTTTATATGCTATGTATGTTAGCCGGGGAATCTGGCGCCCATTTTTTGCTTTACTGCTCATTTTTTCCGAAGCATTTGGACCCACTTTTTAGCTCTTCTTGCTCTTAGTTGGGCAATGCCAAGCAGCTTGGTTGATCGCTTAAGGCAATGGTGTGCCTCATCATCCCAATCTAGAGGTAAGAAGTTTTGGTTTTCCATCCTCCATGTGATATGCTAGGGTATTTGGAAGGAGTGTAATAGAAGAATTTTTGAAGGCTCATCTATACCTATTTTCGAGGTTATAGATTCTATCACCTTTGAGGTTGCATCTTGGGCCTTTTTCAAATGATTGTGAGGGTCTCTCTATTAATGATCTTATTAGGGATTGGCATTTTTGTATATTTCATGTTTCCTAGCCCATTGGGCTTGTATTTTATTGCTTGCTCTTTGTAATTTTTTATTTTTCTTTGTATTTCTTTCGACCCCTTGGTTGTTGTACATCCCCCTTCTCTGCTTTTGCTGTTTTTAATAGTGTTATTCATTAAAAAAAAGAAAAAAGAAATGAGACAATCAAGAAGTAGACGTGAATTTTTTTAATGTAAACAGTACCATGTGATCAGTGTCATGTAGCATGTGATCGCTTTGTTATGAATAGTAACTTAAGGAGAAGAAGATAGGAGGTGAGAGAAAAAAAATTACTGGGGCTCTCTGTTTTAGGATGAGTTGTTTGGGTGTCCTTTTGGGGGAGGCATGCCAGTGCCCCTCTTGTATTTTCCTTTCTCTTTTGTTTTCTTGCAATTAATTACTTTATCTATGTAGTCATGTTTGTTTGATCTTCTTTGCCGATGATGAGACCTTACCGGAATGACCTGTTTTGCCGATGATGAGACCCTACCGGTTTAGAGAAGGTTGGAGGGGACCACCTTGGGTGGATCCCATACCTCTGGGTCGATCTGGTAGGGACCGTGTCTCGGAGAGTAGAGGGGCCCATTCAGATGGAGGCTCGCCTTCCGAGCACTGGAAATGTAATAATAATATTCATGGTAAGGCAAAAGAGGCTATGTTAAGGGGGACCACGCTTAAGGACACGAGTCTTTCAAGGATGCTTTGCTAAAAAAATTATCATGGTCTCAGATTGTGGTATTGAACACTGAGATTTTTAGTGATAGCTAGTTGTTTTCCTTTGTAAAGGAGGACACTCATCCACACTTAGAAAGGATGAAGAGCTTTTTGGTAGGTCGGGTGGTAGGGGATAACCTGAGTCCACAGGCTCTCAAGCAATGGGGTAAGAGGGCTTAGAAGGTGGGAGGTGAGCTGCAGGTTCGTCGGCTATCGAAGGTGCTTTTCTTTTTTCACTTTCCGTCCATTTTTGAGGCAGCAAGGGTGTTGGAAAATGGCTTGAAAAAGTGGCAGGATGGGAAGCTTCTGCTGGATGTTTGGCATCCTTCAGCGGAATGCACTTGGTCGGGGATAAAAGAAGAGGAGGGCTGGATTTGGGGTTATAGACTCTTAAGTCTCTCTTCCACAAGATCAGGGAGCTAGGTGGGGGCCTTTTAGCGACTGACCCGTCTGATCCGAGCTCTTTGGAATGGTTCAGAATAAAGGTTCGTTGGTCGGATGAAACTTTGGAGGCTATTTGGGTGTTAGATGGACAATATGTTTTCAAGGTGTTTCTGTGGAAGAGAAAGCTTTCGGTCTGTTTTCCGACGGAGATGTTCTTCGACAAAAATATATGTTATTTTTTCCGGTGAGGTGAAGTCCGATGTACGACAGGAGAGAAGCTCTGGGTGGGATTGAAAACCTTTTTCAAAATTCAAAAATGGACCTAGAGTTAGCGCTGATGTCTCACGGATGGGGAAGACGAATGGGTCGAATCGGTTTAAGAGTGACCCGAGGTCCATTTCTGGACCACTTAACCAGGGGCGGTCGAACCATTGTTTGAACAGGGTAGGGAGGGTTAGTTTTGTTCTGGTCCAGTTCTAGACCAGGCTCGTAGTTGCCAGTAATTGGGAAGCCCTGTTAGTTGTGGGCCTGGATGCAGAGGTCCTCGGAATGGGCCTAACTTTAGGGATTGTTCTCTAATGAGACATTCTAGGTTAGTGGAACAAGGTCCATCTAGGGCTAGTAGGCCCAAGGATATAAAACAACCACATATCCCTATCTCTGGCGAGTGGCGAGTGAAGAAACGAGGTAGGGCAGCGAAAAAGCTGCCGGTGGTGTAGAAGATTTTGAATGTTCAGGTGCAAGCGGCTGATCACAACACCATTAAGAGCTCTATCCCCACCTGAAATCGTAATGGTATCACCATTCACGAACCGATTGTGCATTCCAACAACCCCAAGCCTGTTGCTGGGAGGGGCAAAGGGAAAGAAATTGTTGCAGGTAAGCCTAGTTGTGATTCTGATGAGGAAGAGTGGGAGGGAAGATCTTGGGCTGGGAGCGAAGCTTCTGTGGCTCTGTCTAGGGGCTCTAGTGAAGGTTGCAGCAGAAATGTGCAGGGAGCAGCTGGGTTCTGGGGTACTCAATCAATCATCAACACGGAAGTGTCCCCCCATACTCTCTGCGATGATACAGACGAACCCATCTAGGGTGATAATGGGTGTCCGTTGGGTTAAGCCATGGTTGTCCAACTAAAAGGTCGGGTGACTATACATTGGATGAACGAGAGACGGTGTTAAGCCATGTTGAGGAGCCTGATCAAGCGGATGATTATCTTAACATTGCTACTAAGGCTGAACCTATTCTCATGCTCCCTCCACCTTATTCATCTGGTTGGGTGGTAAAAAAGGTGGCTGAGGTGAGAAGGCGTCTTGGTTACTCTTTCAAAGATATGGAGCAAAGAGTGGAGGACTTTTTCTAGGAGATTGAGCATCGTAGGTGTTGGAGGCCTCCGAATTGGAAACCTTCTCATAACCGGCGTAGCAGGGGGAGCTACTCTAGGAAGCTCTAGAATCTTTAATCTACTGTTAATTATGAACCTTGAGAGGGACACAGGGGGAGGAGGGACCAGGAATTTTCTATTATTCCTTATGAGGATGACTATTATCTCATGGAATGCTATGGGCTTGGGTAGGGAGGAGAAGCGTTGGGGTGTGAAAAACATGTTGAGACGCTGGAAAGTGGATTTATTGTTTGTGTAGGAAACAAAGATTCAATCTTTCTCTTGGAAGTTCGGTAGGGAGATGTGGGGCCATTGTCCTTTCAATTTCATCCATAAACTTTCGGTGGGCAAAGTAGGGGGTATCATGGTAGCTTGGAATTCAAATACGATTGAAGTTGTGGACTCTTTTATTGGGGATTTCTCGGTGTCTGTGTTGTGCAGGAACAAGGATGGGGCTTGCTGGGCTTTCTTGGGGGTTTATGGGCCTTGTGATCAATCGGTTGCAAGGGACTTTTGGGCTGAACTTTGTTTAGTTCAAGATAAGTGGCGACATCCGTGGTGCCTTGGTGGTGACTTTAATGCAGTGTGGAACCCAGGGAAAAGGCCTAGGGCTAGTAGCTTTACCCCTCAAATGAGGATGTTCAACTCTTTCATCGATCAGGCTGATTTGGTGGACCTTCCCTTGAAATGTGCCTCTTTTACATGGTCTAATAACCAGAATAGAAGGGCTTGTAGTAGATCAAATTGTTTCCTATTCTTTGCGGATTGGATGGATCAGGCTTCTTTGTTTTCGCAAGAGGCTCTTCCTAACTTGGATTCAGACCAGTTTCCTATTTTGTTGAAGGTGGATGATAAGATGTCTGGGCTGCGGTTTTTCCATTTTGAGCTCATGTGGTTTGAAGTTCTTGGTTTCAAGGCAAGGATTAAATTGTGGTGGGAGGAGTTTGAGGTGAGCGAATCAGCAAGTTTTATTTTTGGTTAGAAACTTAAACTTAAAGAAAAAAATCATTCTGTGGAAGCATTCGGAGTTTGATAGTTTTTTGAATAGAAAGAATATTTTCCTGGAGAAGCTTCATGATTTCGATCATTTTGACTTTGGTCAATCCTAGCAAGAAGTTGATAAGGAGGCAAGATCTAAGGCTATGGCAAATTACAATAGAATCCTAAGAATGGAGGAAATCTCTTGGAGGCAGAAATCCAAGGTAGCTTGGTTGAAGGAGGGCGATAGAAACACCGGTTTTTTCCATCGTATGGCCTCCATGCTCTAGTTTCTCAATTTGATCAACAAGTTGAGAGTCGATGGAGTGTGGGAGAATGATCCAAGAAGAATCAGGAGTCACACTGAGCTCTTCTACTAGAACTTGTATACTGACCCTTTCCCCTCTAGGCCTGAGCTAGAAGGTGTAGATTTCAATCATATTGATGGCGAAGAGCAATTATGGCTAGAGCGCCCTTTTTCAATGGAGGAAGTGAAGCTTGCTCTGAAGAGTATGGAAGATGATAAGGCTTTAGGGCTTGACGGTTTTCCTATCAGATTTTTGAAAGTGTGCTGGGATGTGGTGGGTAAAGAGGCTATGACCGCGTTGAAGACTTTTCATGATAGTGATCAGTGGTGCAGGAGCCTCAGTGCTACTTTTATTACCCTCATTCTCAAGAAGCCAGGTGCATCTGAGATCAAGGATTTTCGCCTTATTAGTTTGGTGGGCTGCCTCTATAAGCTCCTCTCAAGATTCTTGCTCTTCGCCTCAAATCAATTCTCCCGAAGATTATTTCGCCTTCCTAGAATGCTTTTGTTTTGGGCAAACAAATTATAGATTGTGCGTTATTGGCCAATGAGTGTGTGTAGATGCCAGACTAAAAGAAAGAAGCCCAGGGCTTGTGTGCAAAATTGATTTGGGAAAAGCTTATGACCACGTTAATTGGGGTTATCTGGATTGGGTCCTTAAGCAGATGGGTTTTGGTCTCAAGTGGAGAAACTGGATCAAAATTTGTGTTTCTTCTCCCACTTTTTCCATTCTTGTCAACGGCTCCCCTAAAGGTTTCTTCAAAAGCAGTAGGGGTTTGAGTCACAGAGAACCCTTATCCCCCTACTTATTCATCATTGTTATGGAAATTCTAAGCAGAATGGTGGCAAAGAAAGACTCTATCGGTGTGGTACAGGGTTTTTTATCGGTGGCTGCAACCTCCTCTATTCCTTTCATTTAGTTTGTAGATGACTCGTTATTTATGCTGAACCCATCAGAAATCTTAGGTGCATTCTTCTCATCCTTGAAGCAGAGACTGGGCTCAAGGTGAACCTGCTTAAGAGCTCTTTAAGCCCTATTGGGTGTGTTCCCAACCTGGAGGAGTTGGCTTCTCTTCCAGGCTGTCATACTGAAGCTTTGCCTATTACTTATTTCGGTCTATCGCTTGGTTTCAAAGCATTGTCAAAGGCTATTTGGAATACAGTTCTTGATAAGCTCGGAAGAAGGCTCTCGCATTGGAAGGGGCGCATCCTTTCCAAAGGTGGGAGACTTGTGCTGCTTAAGAACGTGCTTTCAGCTATTCCAATCTACCATTTATCTCTGTTTGTGATCCCCGTGTCTGTAGCCGCTCAGATTAAAAGGCTTCAACGGGACTTTCTATGGTGCTCATCTAATGACCATTGGGAGATTTGCTGGGTTAGTTGGAAGAAGATTTATAGGCCTTTTATTAATGGGGATTTAAATATTAGGGCCATCAAGGATACTAATGGAGCTTTGCTTAGGAAATGGTTGTGGAGGTTTGGTGTAAGAGTGTGATATCCTTTGGAGACGAGTAGTGGCTGCCAAGTATAGTGAAGAGAGGAATGGTTTGGTTCCTACTACTCTATCAGGGGCCTCTGTTTGTGGGGTGTGGAAGGGTATTTGCATAGGGAAGAATCAGTACAATCAATTTATTAGTTGCAAGATCAACAGAGGCAACAAGGTGTTGTTCTGGCAAGACTCTTGGTGTACTAGCTCCCCCCCTTGCTTCCCTATTTCCTTCCTATTACTCTTTAGCGGTGAGTAAGTGGGATTCGGTCAGGGATCACATGATCAAAACTAGAATTTTTTGCTCTTGAAATCTTCAACCGAGAAGGAATCTTAATGATTGGGAAGTGGAGGAGATGGCTAGGCTCTTGGAGCTCCTGGAGAATTATTGCCTAGGGGATGGGGATTCTGACGATGAGAGGGTGTGGTTGTTGGACTCGGAGCACGGATTTTTTGTAAGATCTTTTTTCCGTGCTTCCATGTCGGCGACTACTATCATTTTCCCAATCCGGGTTACCTGGGATAGGCTAATCCCTTCCAAAGTTCCTTTTTTTCTTTGGGAGCTTTGGTGGGATCGTGCCCCAACGGTGGACAATCTGATTCATAGGGGCCTCTTCTTTCCTAATTGGTGTTCAGTGTGCAGAAATGATGGTTAGTCTTCGGCCCATTTATTCCTTAAGTGTTCTGTTGTGAGTGCCATTTGGTCCTATTTTTTTGACCGCCTTCAGATAGTATGGGTGCACCCGTGTTCTGTCAGACGTTTGCTTGATTGCTACGATTCTCAAGATCGAAAGCACTTGGGCAAACTAGGCCAAGCGTTGTGGCAGGCTTTGCCGGCGGCTATTTGTTGGTCTATTTGGGGAGAATTCAACGGTCGTATTTTTGATGATGAGGAAAAGCCTTCTCTAAGATTTTAGATGCTGTCTTGTCTGTCTCTTTTGTATGATTGGCTTTTTGTCCCTCATGGAGGCTCTATGCCTCCTTACGGGACATGGGTTTTTGAGTGGGACTGCTTCTATTGCAGTTTTTTTTCTCTTTTTGGGCCCGATGGGCTCTTTGTTTGGGTTGTCATTTCTCATGCTGTTTCCCTGTTTTTTCTCTTTCCTCTTGAATATATCTACTTTATCTTCTTCAAAAAAAAATACTTTATCTACCAAAAAAAAAAAAAAAAAGGAAGGAAAAAAAAAAAAAGAGAACCTAGGCAATCACACCTTGGGTGGTACACATTCAAGAACTTCAGCAGATTCTTTTTAAAAATTCAATCAATCAATTGGTATTAAATTTGAGTTACAATAGGGGCTATAAAAAGACTGCACTTCTTTTGATTGGATTTCAACTCTGATTGAAATTTGAGAAACTAACTAAAAGTAGAACCCTAAACTAGTTAATTCTCATCATAAAGTGATACCTACCAGTTTTTTAGCCATAACTTTTTCCAAATCACATTTGGTTTGGGAATGGTAACTACCTTCTAAGTGAGAAGCCAAATGGGTAAGTTTTGACCTCCCAAAATAAGGCCCAAAGGAAAGTGATGGAAATAGATCATTTACTTTTCAAAAATAAATAATTAAATAAAGGCTATTCTACTTGGAAATAAATATAAACTTCTGAACTGACTAGAAACTAATCTAGATTGATTGAAAACTGACAAAATAAAAAATTATTGTCAAACAAAAATTTTAAACCCAAATTACTCAAAATTCCACTGCATAAGCTCATTAAAATTGAGTATGGGCGGCTTCATGTTCTGCATTTGGTTCCTTGTATCTGTCATAAAATAATATTGTCTGAGGAAAGGTTGACTAGACTAAAAAACAATATGTTAATTAATATTTAGGTCACTGAACTTTGGTCCCTGATCAGGTAAAAAGAATCTTTAATCTTTTGTGGAATTTTCAAACCTTTTGAAAAGAAAATGTTTACCAATTTGTTTACATACAATGATAAATAACTGTAGTTTTGTGTATTTCACCCAAAAGAAAAACTAAAATTTCGTGGCAGTGGTTGGTAACTGATGTGTTCATTTCATGGTCTTGCAGGACATTTTGAGAGAGTCTCAAGATCATGATCTTGGGCCAGCAATCTCACATTTCTTAAATTGTTTCTTTGGACATTGCCAATCTGGAGGCACCAAAGGTACTTCTAGCAGTATGCAGTCCAGAACTCAAAAAAAGGTATGAGAAATATTGATATCTGCCCTCTTTTTTGTTTTGTTTTCTTAATTAGTTTATTTTATACAGGTCTAGCTCTCACCTGCCCTTTTACAATGTCTTTCATTCTTTTGTATTTTAGATGCATGGTTTGTATTCTAGCAAATGGTGCCAGCTGCTCTTCTGAGTAGCCATACCATTTTGGCTACAGGGTTCTGTAGGTTACTTCGTACAAATACACATATATAGACAGGAAAGTGGTAGACTCTCTTGTCTGTTATCACCGATGGAAATTTCTTATTCTTATTATTATTTTTTTGATAAGCAAGTAGGTCAATGGTTAGTAATTAATAGGTGAAGACGGGTTTAGAACCCAGGTCTGGGGTATGAACCCCCACAGACTTTACCAACCTAAAAACATTATTAGTTGATTCTGTAATAATATTTCTACAATTTTAGAGTGTTTTAAGTATCTGAGGAGAATAGTAGTCAGCAAACTGAGCAGTAAGGTCTGGATTTTTGGGGAAAAAATCTGAGGAAGCACATATATTTAGAATAAGTAAGTGACCTTATGAATGCAAGAAAAATGTTTGTGAATTTATCCCCTGCAATTTTGAAGAATCGTTGATATTTTTTAGTAACAGTGTTAGCATGGATATTTTTAGATGATTATATATGAATTAGTTTGTACCTATCTTTTGATCATTGTCCCCCCCCTCCCCCCTAATTGACTTTTATCACTGTCCTAATGTATATGTACAACTTCTTCAGGACCAAGTGGGTGGTCACCAAATATCAGGCAAGTCTAGGGGGCAAGCAAAGTGGAAAAACGGAGCTTTTGCGAGGAAAAATCAGTCATTGCATATGCATATCACCTCAGAAGGTTTATGGATTGATCTTCAGGAATTCGCGAAATTTAAATATCAGGTATCATTAAGTAGGGCGGAATCCGTATCTGAAATATCTGCTGTAGTTGCTGTTGTATTTGAACAAAAATCTTCGTTATTGTAGTTTGAGTTTCCGGAGGATGCAAGATTGAGGGTGAAAAAAGTCTCTGTTATTCGTAATCTGTGCCAAAAGGTTAGTTTGATTTTATTTCTTATCAATAGGACTACGAATTATCATCTTATAATGCTATAATGGAATTATCTTTTGAGTACGGATGCATAAATTATTACCTCTTTAATAATGGATCCCTTTTTTTTTGTTCCAATCTGTTGCTCCTTCATCTTCATATTTCCTATCACATGGGTTTCTAACAATTATCTGTTACCCTATCGGTTGCAAATAAAAGCTATCTTTTGCATCCCACTTTTTACGTAAAATTTTGTACCTTGATGCTAATTCCTGCTTTGTGTGAAAAGTCTTGTATTTTAATTGTATGAACTTTGTTACACACTACATCTAACACAGTCGATGATAAATTTATTAAAAATTATCTATTAAAGAACTGGATCAGAGCCTTTTCATCCTACATCACGTAAGCCTTGAGAGGTGTAACTTAAGTCTCGTGCTTTCTCAATTTTTTTTTTTTAAATTTGTATAAATGTCGCAAAAGCTGGAAAAGGAATGAAACATTAGAAAGGATACATAGTGTGTGAAATTTGGTAAGCAGGTTACACCATACCTGACCCCGCATTAGGGCATGTGGACTCAATGCCCTTGTCCACCAGAAGCACATACGTTGAGATAGATTCTTTCTCAATTCAATTTTGTATTCTTGTGAATATTTTAATTAGTTTAGGTTGTAGGTGTGGATTAATGATATAGATTATATTTATTTGTTTAGTAGAGTAAGTTGTGGTTGAAGATGCCGGCCAAGTCTTGCTTCCTTTTATGGCTGCTGCACTTTACCAAGGCCCTGACCATTGACAACCTCCAGAAGAAAGGCTTTCAGCTGGAAAACTGCTGTGTCATGTGTGGGTGTAATGAGGAATCCTCCGCGCATCTATTCTTACATTGCCCTGTTACTGGCATGATATGGGCGGAGTTCCTTTAGAGATTTCACATAGCCTGGGTCTCTCTGGTTTCTTTGCCTCTGATACTCAAATCATGGTTCAATGGCCCCAGAGGAAGCCTCTCGCCTAGGGGAAGAATTCTCTGGCCTAGCATTCCACATGTCATCTGCTGGTCCATCTGGATCGAGCGAAATGCCCACATCTTTGAGGGAAAGGCGGCCTCTCTATCTCAGCTAAAAGATAAGAGTATTGGCTCTCCTTTTCAGATGGGTTTCCTACTTACCACTTTTTGCAAACCAAAAGTTCTCTTAATGGGTCTTTGGTTGGGACTCCCTTTCCCTTTAAGCATAGGGGCTTGTACTTTTTTCCTCTGAAAATTCCATTACCCTTTACTGATAAAAAAAGAAGAATAAGTTGTGGTCAAATGGAAGGGTGGATTTGAAAAGTCTTTATAAAGTGGTTATCACAGGTAGTGGGGTGTCTTCTTATTTTGTCACTTGAAATGCTATAGTTTGCATCACGTTCACCAACTCGAAGGTACTTCAGTTGGAATAGCCCTAAGCTATTACCAATCCTACACCCCAAGCGTTGGAGAAGAAAATGAAGACCAACTTCACTTCAAAACTGTACTTTATTTTTCAAAACGATATTATTCATACATATGGTCACATAAAACATACATTTTTATTACACAGCAATAATAATATGTCACAAGATATTAAGTATTGTTATTTTAAGTTATATACCGATATTTTATATTACTTTTTAATTACATTATTATATCATTATATTGTTAAAATAATGAAAATGCCTTATATAACACTCTAAACCCAAACCAAACCCCAATGCTCATTTTCATCACTTGACACACCCTTCTGTCGAGTAAACCCTAAGGCTCATCTTCTTTCTTTCCTTACCCTCATAGTGACTCCTTGCTTTACAATGTTGAGTCTGCATCATTGGAGGCAAAGGTAGCAATCCCTCCCTTAAATGTTGGAGGCTCATGGTTAAACATCTCCCTCTTTCTCTGTCCCCCTTGTAAGCTTCATGCTGTGCTTGCCTCCCCACCCCCTCAGTTTTCTCTCCATAGACTTGTGATCCCAATCTTATAAGATAGATGGGACTGTTTGGTGAGGATATCGTGATGAAGAGTGCGGATACTAACTCTATGTTCCTCCTATCAAACCAGTGAAACCAGCTTGGACGACTAATACCTCTGTAAAAGTACTATAGGATTAGGGATGCAAATAAGTCGGATCTAATCCGGATACTGGCATATCTGTATTTGGTTCATTTGTAATTGGATCTTTTTTAAACGAACGGATTTAATCGAATTGGATACATATGAGTTCATATTCGTATCCGTTAAGTTAGTCGAATTTCGGATACGAAGACGGATATATCCGATTAAACAAATTCATTAAGTTAGGTTAATATATTCATATCCATTAGGTTAGAGTTAATGTAATATAGCCTACAATTGTATGTATAAAGTAAAATAACCTACAGTATTATAATATGACTACTAATTTAAATTATTCATTAGGTAATATATATATATATATATATATATATATATATATATATATATATATATATATATATATATATATATATAATAAGAAAGAA
>JAOXJP010208333.1:0-11930 GCA_025762735.1 Platanus orientalis
CATATCCTTAACTATGTCAATATATCTACTTGGGACCCCTTTTTTATCCAAAACCCACCAAATGATCTCCCTTGGTACTCTATCATATGCCTTTTCTAGGTCAATAAAGATCAATCCATGTTGCAAAAAAGTCTTATCATCTAATAGTCAATGTTGCAACAGTCAACTGGCCAATACATGTTCTATCCTATATATGAACTGACAACCATGATGCTGGCATGCATGCCTTTGGAAAACCCACATTGGTAGAGAAGTCGATTAGACTCAAATAGGAAGCTTTTCCTTTAGTCATTTCCAAGTATAGATATTCTGAGCTTCTATAGAGACCAGCCATTGCCAAACTTTATCCCAACCAGTCATAACAAAAGTAATTTCTAAATTTTATGCTAAACATTACAATACTATCCTGAACTTTTTGAGACAGCAGATCCCTTGCTCCTGTTCTCACTTCATGCCATTCTAGATCCTTCTTAAATCTAACTGCGCGTAATTTTTTTTATACATACTAGAAATTCATTTTTTCAATAAGATAAAAAGAAGAATAACTCAATTCACCATTACTTTTTGCGGGGAAGCAGTCTCCTGAACAAGGACATAAACTTTCACAAGATGTTGAAATCCAACCACAATAAATGGATTACCAAACAAGCAAGATAATGGACAGAAATAAACAATTATTCTTGAGCCTACTGGAGTCAAAGCAAGTATGAGAATAACCAGGTTACAGAATTAGCCAAAGCACTTTAACTAAAATCACCTTCTCATTGCCTGCCCTGAGAGCCAACTTATCGATAAGGTAAGTAGCAACTGCTATTTGCCGCTTTGTAATATCTTTACTTACGAAATCCTTTGTGTACCGTGCTCTGATATCATGTATGTAGTCCTGAGTCCAAATTGTGCAATCACAACCATTAGGTGTCTATAATAATTACCATAGACCTATTGAAAACACCACAGAAGATCAATATTCAAAAGCTAGTAAATGGAACTTTATGGAGACTTCACCTTCAGTAGCCTTGCCTTCTCGTATTTCTCCTTGTCACTCTGCCCTTTCAAGGAACTGCTAGCTGCCAAGAAGACATACTTGAATTCTTTCGGATTGATCGGATCATTCCAAAATGCCAACCATGTAACAGTATTGTCATGCTTCACTTCTTTCCATCTGCAAAAGAGCCACGAAAGTTTCAACACACCAAAGACAAAATAGCCCTGATCCATACCATCCCCAAACAGATTGTGGTGGTAATTGGAATCACAGAACCTTTCACCAGGGATTGGGCATTCTGGAATCGGTGCACCCTTTCCTATATTTATTGTAATATCATTCGGACGGATGCGTCTTTTCAGCTTTCCCATCTGACACCACAAAAGACAATACTTAGGAACACCAACTTTAGCCACCACGTATACATTTTTTCACAGACTACTCTATACAAATTTATCACTTATAGATATTAGGACAAAAAGAAACCTTGGGATGCTCTCCACGACCACGAAACAGCCCAGGTGGTTCAACTCTGAAGTTCCCAACCTGAGTTTTTAGATAATGACAAAAAATTCAGCATAAATGAGCAAATACAGTGCTTAACAAATAACAAGAGAGAAAACTTAGCATGTTCATCAGTAACCATTACTACTTATTCATGTATGCAGATAATTGTACATGATTTATGAATGCAAATCAAGTAAATATGCAACAGCTTTATATTTTGAAACTAAAAAGAAAAAGCATATGAAAGTAAATAACTTTAATGCAAACAGTGTGGAAATCCACATTAAGATTAGCCAATAGATTCCATAGTCCATGAAATAATTTTCATATCACATAATAGTTCACCAAATTTCAGATTCAAACAATGTACAGAACTGACAGCAAAGAAGAGAGATAACTTCATGTGCATGGAACAGAAACAAATCCACGTACCTACTTCTTGGAAAATGTGAGCAAAAGTTTGAGTTGATTTACAGGAGGTAAAAACATAAAAGAATGTTGTGTTGCTTATGAAATGTGAATACATAAAAGCAGCTATAATGAAAGAAGCCATATCAAGTCAAAGTCAATTGTATGCTTCCATTACTAGTACAAATTGTGACATTGTAATCCCCTGATACCATACACAACAATGTGATGTTTACATACAACCCAATAAGCAATAGTTCAAATGATAAATAACAAGCCATCACTGAAGATTTAAGTTGTGATTCAAAATTTTGTGGCACACCAATTAAAAAATTAATGGAAATAAAACAACAAGGGTAACTAAAGGTGTATATATATATATATATATTAGAAAACAATCTAATTGAAGAATCTGAACCATTTACATAACTCTTCCCTCATTGACCTTCTGTTAAAGGTTATAGCTGTACAGATCATACAGCTTTTTGTATGCTGTTTTCTCCTAGAGTTTTATACAATCTTACCTTATCAAAATAAATAAAACAAGAAATTGGAGAAACAATTGAAAGAAAAAGGGTACATCTTCAAGGAAAAAGGAAACAAATAACATAAAACAGGACTGACCCAGCATGAAAGAACCATTAAAAATAAACTAGCGAGAGAAAAATCCAAGAGGTTATTCTCAAAGGAAAGTATCAACAATAACTGGAAAAAAATATATAATAAAAAGAGTTAAAATCAAATCATTTCGCATTCCTTTACTTCGGTCTTTAAATTTATTTTATGGTATTTCCTGTAGAGAATCAGATAAAATAAATAGAAATTGGTAATAAGAACGAATTATTAAAAGAGAAAAGGAGGAGAATCACAAGACTGAAGAAACAAACAAACAAACAATGATGGCATATTCAGGCCAGTATAGGGAGCCACCCCAGAAAACTGAGATATCACCAAGCCATCTGCCTCATTATTTGCCGACCTTTGTACACTACACAAGGGAAGAAGATGGGCCAAAGACACCTCTATGTACCTACCTTGGCCCCTACCCCACAACTAAATGTGTAGCTAGAATCACTTTCCACTACTAATTTAGGTGAGTTTAGCTTTTTGGCGAATTTTAAACCTGAAGAAGAGCGAGAGCCTCTACTTTGTTGGAGTCTCATGATCATTCTTCCGTGATGGGCATAGAAGAGGCCTTCACTACCTGATGGACCCAAATTTCCAAACAAACAACCACAATTTTTTGTTTTTGGATGATTCACAAAATTAAGTTTGAATCACTTCTTTCGTAGGATGCCACTCCACTTTAATGTCAAAGGAACAAGGGGTGGACCAAACCACTGCAAATCATCCTCCAAACCAAATGAGCAATTTCACTTTAACTTTACTAATGAAAATGGTAAAGAGATGCCTTTGCTTTCCAATATCCCAAAACACCAAATGAGGGCATTCGCTCAACCTTTCCAAAGGATCCTGCCACACCTTTCAAAGGAACCCTAATATCAAAGCAAAACCAGGTCTACAATAAAGACCAAAGCAAAGTTCCATAAGAATAAGAAAATGATGCCAAATCCCCAAAGATACCTCATAGTGATTAATGGATTCCCCAATCCCCATCCTTCATGCACATCATACAAATATGCAATTGAGAACAAGCTAATTTTACAAAGAGCCACACTCCACACAAACACTCTTACCTTAAGAGAGGCTAATAACTTTCAAATCTTCTATCCAAGAATGGCTCCAAGTTGGCAAGGAGGTAATGATTGTTTTGAAAAAGAAAAATATTTTTGTACAAATATGCTCTTAATTGCATACCCTGCACCCTCCTGCTGGCATCAATTTGGGAAATAAATATTTACTTTCAATTCTCAAGAAGGTAGACCATATCATCGACAGGTCAACTTCTACCTTCTCTCTTTACACACACACACACACAGACATCAAAAAAAAAAACTTCTACCTTCTCTTTAAATTTTATGAAAAGTGAGTTTCCAAGAGAGCCCCAGGGGTGACAAAGATCACTTCTTAATAAGATTGGAGAATTCCTCATGGAAGGTATCATCCCTGTCCCCCAAAGTCTGCCCAAAATTTGACCTGTTATTATTGCCAATATCATGATGACTACGAAGAACAAAGAATATTAGACACAAAGTGTGCATTTCCAAGGACTAAGAAACTCGGACTTAACACAGACATTGCAATCCTAACCATTAAAATTCATTATTATGAATTACCAAAAACCAAAGGTATTAGATCCAATAAAAACCTCCAAATCATTTCCCAAGAAGAACCACATTCCCTTCCTTGATACTATCATCTTCTGTCTGCAGCTCCACCCACCTTACCAAGTGATTGTACTTATTCTTGCCTCCCATAAAAGAGTTTCTATAAATTTCCTCAATCTTCTTATCTACATTGCCAGACATCTTAAAAGAGATAAGCAGAAAACTGGTATAATGCAGTTTTGATAAGCATGATTCAACCTACCATGAATTTTTTCTTTCAAGTTACTAACCTCTTATCAAATTCTTCTATCACCAGGTCCAAATAAATAATAAATAATAAATAATAAATAATTACATCCAAAATAGGCGTACTACTGAGAAGGACACCAAGATAGTAAAAGGCCACCCTGCTTCCCTACAACCCAAACTTTGGTGAACCTCCCCAGCATCCGATTATCCACATTAATCCCCACCAAGGCACCTTTGCCTAAATTCACTTTTAAGACCCAAGAAATTCAAAGCCTTGAGGCCATTGATATAAAGACACAGAAGTGCAAAATAAAATGTAACATACCAAAAGCAACAAATCCACAAAACATTATGGATATCAAAGTTAAGAGGTAACCTTCTCTTTGACACCATCAACAATAGCCCACATGTACTTTTCCTCTTGTTTCAATTTCTCTTCTTTCACTGCCTTCTTCTCCTGCAGCCAAAAAGAATAATGTCATCAACTAGAGATCTTTTTACTTTTTCTTTTTTTATTTTGAAGCACATGACACAAAATAAAATGTCAGCTTCACTGTAAAAGCATCAAAATCAATATGAAGAAATCCAAGGTTTAAAAACATAGCTATATTTAGTTGCATTTACCACAAATCACAAAAAACCAAGATAACATTTTCCAAATTAAGTAACCGTTTAGGAGTTTAACAAGGGTCTCGTTTTGGAGCCTCAGGTGTACATTGTTGCATTGAGTAGTAATTTATGCATTGATTCTTAATTTTGGTGGAAGTTTAATAATAATTAGAATAAAAATACCAACAACAAGATGTAAACACAGACAAGATCAAACAACAGATGCCCTCTAAATTTGCTAGACAAAGTCTGCTCTCAAGTACCAAAAAGGACCAGCAGGTCCAGCAAAAATTGTCCTCTATCCGGGTACAGGACTTTCCTTCCATGCTTAGAAGAAAGGCAGCGGAAACTCTTATTAAAAAAATTCCAAAAGATGAAGAAATTAGAAAGAAAGGTACCTAATCCCGTTCTTTATAAGAACAAAATAGGTATGGAATTTAGCTTGGAAAGGCCTGTTCTGATAGTGGCAGTTGTATATAGAGACTAGGTTGATATGCTAAGTACCATTCCATTATGTGAAGCTATGCTTAACTAAATCTATGTTGTAGAAAATGTGAGGTGGAGATTGTCTAGTCCATCAACCTAGGTGATTGATTCCTTAAAGCAAGTTAAATATGGAAAAACTGTTCTTTCTGGTTCCAAATTAAGATACTGTACGCATGTTTTAGCGAAGGTTATGACACAGACCGGCTTGTTAATACACAGTCCAAATTTTTCATATAAGTACAAGGACTCTTTAATTATAGTACAAGAGTACTGTCTAATGCAGCAGTTCAGAAGACCTATGCAAGATCTTCATAGCACAAGAACTTACTTACCCAATATATTGGATTCAAATTACCAAAAAGAAATGACCTCCTAAAAGCACGATATTGACATACTCATATTCCAAACAGTGCAATGTCATGTGAATTTGCATTGAGTTAATCAGTATGTGCAGTCATTCACCTCACAGCCTATTGGTATATCTCATATTAGACCCCATTTAAGACTTAAGTCCTAAATCAACAAACTGGTTGAACAATGACAAGATGCAAGCAAACCTGACAATTAAGTCAGTAACAAATAATTTTTCAAATTGAAGCTAGAGCAGTGACATAGTGAACTCATCAAATTACCTGCAATATCAAACATTTAATTACCTCAACATATTCTGTTTGATCAAATTTGAAAGAATTCTATGCATCAAAACTTACCTCTGTACTCATCTGTTTTTTCTTCTCCTTTTCTTTTTGATGCCATTCATAGATAGGAGTGAAATCACAAAGCTCAAATTTCTTAATAACATGATTTTTTCCAAGTATCACTCTCCAATCATTCATGAAGTTCTCTATAAATTTCAGTTTAGTTGCATATTCTGTATCTTTCATCACTGCAAACATTGTTGCAACCTACAAGAAATAATAACAAATCAACAGTATGCAGGTAGGGAGTTTGGACGTCGCGTAACATGAAACACTACTCATACTCAATAAGAACTTGTGTCAAGGAATAAAGGAAGAGAAATGGGGGATAATCAAATCGCATAACTAAAAGAAAGAAAAAAAAAAACTTGAACTGCACCTCCTCCTGTTGAGGAGTCAAATCAACTGGCTGCCCATTGTAAAGCATTTTCACTCCATGGGGCTTATATGGAGGGGGGAAAATGACACCATTGTGAACCAAGGTAGTCCATTTTTGTCCTTCACCAGAGCCAGGCGGCACTTTTGTCGACTTAGAATATTTAGAGTTCTTTGTTGCTTTCTTTGACTTCTTGATCGTTTTCTTGAATGATGTAGAAACAACTTTTGTTGTTGTTTTCTTTATAGATATTGATTTATTATCAGAAGGCACTGACTTCTTGATTCTCTGGGCAATAGGAATATTGTCATCATCATCTGTCTTTGATTCTGCTTTCACTGATACTTGCTTAACCTTGGCTGGAACAGATGCTGCTGAAAGTTTCGGCTTCTTAACTAAAGACTGACCCCATGCATTAGCCTCACTTAGAGGTCTCTTGTTCAAACCTTTGGGGGGCTTCAGTGGTTCACCATCCCTCTTGCTGGAACCATTTTGCTGAAACCTAGAAGCCAAAGGTTTATCTTCATCAGAGTCATATGACTTCTTAACTGATGCCCCCACACTTGACTTCAAATGGAACTTCGATGATAGAGGAATATCATCCTCTAAATCTTCAGAAGACTTCTTAATGCTGATCTTTGTCTTATCTGATTGTGATGAGCTAGGAACAGGTGAACTGTTACCCTTCAAACCCTGTACTGAGTGGCTCGGAACAGGTGAACTGTTTCCCTTCAAACCCTGTACTGAGTGGCTCGGAACAGGTGAACTGTTTCCCTTCAAACCCTGTACTGAGTGGCTCTTTGGTGAACTGTTTCCCTTCAAACCCTGTACTGAGTAGCTCTTTGTTGAACTGTTACCCTTCAAACCCTGTACCGAGTGGCTCTTTGGTGATGCTGCAGAAGCAATAGAAAGTCTAACACTTAATGGTTTATCGTCATCAGAATCATCAGACTCACCCTTTGGTTCATTTTTAGGCTTATTCAAAAGCTTCTTCTCCTTATCATTAATTGTTGAATTCTGTTGGGGAGAACGTTTTGACTTATCAGCTATTGAAGTCGATGCATTCGAACCTACAATATTTGACTTCACCAGCAGCCCTTTTGCAGATGAAACGGGCTTACCCTTCTGCAAACTTGAGTTTTGACCATTCGGGGTACTAGAGACATGTCTCCCTGATGACCCATCATGCTTTTGAGATGAAAACTTCTTTATTTCTGAGTTCAATTCAGTTTTCCTAGATGTCTTACTCCTTTTGAAAACTGCAGGTCCCTCGTCATCTTCACCATCATCAAATATTTTTGGTTTGATGCAAGCTTCAACAGCCATTATCCCAATTTGCAGTATGTTGGCATTTATATCATATCATTCTCTGCAAAAGTAAAGCTCCAAAACCCATATATGTAAAATAAGTGTAAATAAGTAAAGAAATCAAGCCACTCAAAAGTTCATGCAGCAGAAAGGAAGTCTTAATATAGAAGAAAAATGTCTTCATTTAAAGTCCACCCAAGCTCTCTATGTCCACAATAAATTCAAACGACATTTAAATTGCAATTAGTAATGAACAATATATCAGAACATGCAAACATATCTACAAATTTATCCCACTCTTCCAAGGTAAACTATTTGCACAGTGCCATTCTCCATATGTCTTACAACTCAGACTAGTGAATGTAGTTCTGGAATAAGAAATTATAAATTTACAATTAGCCAGCTAGCAAATGCTTAGGCAAGCCACCAACAAGAAACTACACCAAAATTTATGACACACTCACAAACACACATGCACATAAAAAGAGGAAAAAATGTAACAACCCGGCAGCTCCATGAATGAAAATAAAAACGAGGATTCTAGTTTTAGAAAAACATATTTAATAAGATTTTCCTCCTGCCAGAGAACTGTTGTAATGCAGCATGAATCTTGAGCATGTTCACTCAGTACCTAATGTAACATATTCAATTTTATAATGTCCTCAAAATTAGATAATTTACCCCCCTCCCCCTACACACATAAAAAAAGGAAAACACAAAATCCAAAGTGAGCAAGATAAACCATTTCCTACATATAGTAATTAGAAGAGTGCAAGATTTTTAAGTATATACCATGTAATAGAATTGACAACACATGTCAACATTGTTAAGTTGGCAATTCATTCCCAACTTATAAATCTTTCATGAGTGAAGATGTGGCATTTCAAGTTCTGTAAAAATCTTCAGTTTCATATTAAATGAGCTGACTAGAATTACAATAAAAGTCTCATGGCTTGCACATCACCAACAGAACTTAGGTCCATCAACAAGTTTTGTATGGAACCTCAAAAAATTTGGAAAAATAACCAAAAATATACACCAAACTGTAATAGCCTGTTTGGCAGCCACTTGTAATGTAATCATTTCATTTAAGTTTCTCAAGGCATTTATAGCCATGAGGTGATGATTTGGAATAAACTAATTCAAATTTACAATGATTTGTTGACTACAATTAGAAATGAAATCATTTTAGGTTTTTCCATAAAATGAAATGATTGATGCTATCAAGCACAAATCGGTGCAAATCTGAATGGTTTCATTGCAAAACCATCCCACTATGGCTACAAAAGCCTGGGAAACAGAAATGAAATGATACATTTCAGAGGGCTGCCAAACACAATCTAAGTGTTTCAATAGCTCAGTCATCCTTGGTTAATAAAAATAGAGGCAACAAGAGTATGACAATTCTAGATACAATAGGTTTATAATGGTCTTTCTGAACCAACATATTGGAAGATTTTTGTCCTCTAGTGCACAATGAATATTTTTCAATTACTTTCAGAAGTCCATCATGATTCTTTCTGCAACACTACAGAGACCCAAGCCAATTGAAAAAGATAGCAAATCTTCCTTTTCTTAGTCTACTTAGCATGGCAAAAAATGTTTTTCTAAACCTAAAAGATGTCAGGAGCAATAACTATAGGGATATAGACATCCCATTTGTTGTTTGCAAAACTCCACATTTTAGCCCTAAGGAAAAAAATAGTGCACAAAGTCTTATTTGGTGTTGCTGGATATGGATATGTCTCTTTCTTCCTTTTTCTTTTTTCCAACTTCTTTCTAGTTGCAGATTAAAAATACCAACTTCTTATCCAGCCAATATAAAAACAAAGAAAACAAAATCTAACAAAAACCCAAAACATAATCAAACTAAAGAACCCATCATGGCAAATAAAAAAAATTCAAATGTGGCAGCAACAAATAACAAAACCCAGGGATATTCATAATCAGAAAATCTTACCTGCATGTAATTAAATTGCACTGAAATAAATTCTTAGAGAGAATAAGAGAACCTGTAAGACATATAAAAGAAATTGAACTGAGCTCAAATTCAAAAAATAAAAAACAAAATTTTAATCAAATAAAAACCAAAATCCATAACCAAAAAAAAGATTCCTTCCAAACCCTTATGTTAGCTCCTACCAAAAAATAACTTAGGTAAAAAAGCAACATAAATTCAAGTAAAAGAAACAACACCCACTTTGAAGACGGCGAAAAAACAGCTAACAGTAGAAGAAAATGATAATCCAAACAAATCAATAAAGCTTATTCATTTTGATTTAATCTTCAGCTAAAGATTACCTCTTCTTCTAAATACCACCATCAAAGATGAAAGAAAAGGTAGGGACCTCTGGCTTTCCGATTTGAGCTTATAATGCCTAAACAAGACTTAAAAAACATTTAACAGAATTCCTTAACAAAGTAACTAGATTGTAAATCATTCACAGTAGAATAAAAAATAAAGATTCTAAAATAAGATCAACTATCAACTTAAATTATGCATATTACCATGAATGCATGCCTAGCCTTGCATCCCATGATCTGGAGAGTGATCTGCAGCATTGGTCGTGTGTACCAGAAGTATTCCCTTTCCCTTCTTTACGAATTTTAGCCTATCACACAAAACAAAAAATATGAAAAAGTTGAGAAATTCAGTGGAAGTCCTTGTAGTGCTTAGCCCTCAAAACCAATCTCACCTCCAGCCCATCTATATCTTGGTGGAACTGCCCCAAGCATGGCTGTGGTGTCTAAAACCTTATCATAGTATGAGAAGGTATTGCTAGGAATAAACTTAAGGTAAGAAATCAGTTGGCTAGAATGCAGAAACCTACATTAGCCAAAACTTTCATTCTTTCTTGGGGGTTTTGTCTTGATTTCTCCACTAATGAAGATCTTTGAAAGGTTGACAATGGTTTTGTATAACGTTGCAAGGAAACCAGTGAACATAGCTATATAAAAACAAAAAAACATGCCTAGTCATCACACATGTACCACAAGCGTTCAACAAATAGTTGTATATATAGTAAAAAAGTATCCATCTACATTAAAAACATTAAATACAAATAGTTGAAACAATCCACTTTCTTTAACATCTGGTATATCTCTTATGAGAATAACAATTGAATCAACAATTGCCTTCTTATACTCAAAACCACCTTCTTCTCTAAGAATGTTGCTTAAGAAGTTACCTGAAACATAATTCCTATAAATGCCCAAAACTTGAATATGTGGCAGGGGACCCTAATGCACAACTGTATACATACAACACAAGAATGAGGCGATAGATAAGCACATATGAAAAGAGAATGAGGAATAAGAAGTGATTACCTGCACCAAGAGTCATTGATGGTCTGGCTGGATGAACTCATATGGCCAGACAACTGGCTATCCATCAAAAAAAGCCAGATCAAGAGTCCCAGGACCCCAAAAGAGTTCAAAGCCATTAACAAAGACAGTCTAGATCCATACCTTCCATGCCCTGGGTCCAAGAACCCTATTGTTCACCACTTCATCAGGATCCTTCCTTGCCACTTCACCTCTCACAACAATCTGGCCTTTCCCATCCCAATTTAATAATAAACACCTCTCATTGACGCCGATGTTAGGCTAAAAATATCATAAAAATAGATAGAGTTAGTTAGCTTTAGGTTTATATATATATATATAGAATTAGATGTAAACTATTCAAATTGACCTCACGATAAGCTGGACTAGAACCCGCAGGCATGTCCATGTGAGGACCTGGTCTCTAGGACCATCTACTTTCCATCTGAACTCTCATCGCCTCCACCACATCTGTCAGGTTCTTAAGTTGTTCCTCTAAATGTGTTTCCATCTGACTCTTGTGGTGGACAGCTTTCAAACTAGAGGGTGTAACCCCTAACCCACATCCGCGTACTCTCGCTGGTCGCTCTGGACCGAGTGCCTGTGATACTACATCAGCTAGATGAAGTCTCAGCGGATGGTACAGATGCTTCTCGCATCCTTTCCTGTGATGACAAAAAAACATGTTTTAATAATGAAATACATATCTATGCATAAATTAATAGGGTTTTGAACATTTATTACCATGGCCT
>JAOXJP010208344.1:0-11930 GCA_025762735.1 Platanus orientalis
TTTGGGGTTGATATTAGATATTGAATTCCCCAAGTTGTACAACCCATTTGGTGACTCTTCCTGAAAGCTCCATTTCGGATAGGACTGTTATGATTAGGAGGCTTGTGATGACAACAATGGTGTGTGCCTGAAAATAGGGATGCAGCTTTTGTGAAGCGCTTACCAAGGCAAGTGCCGATTTCTCCAAATGAGTATAACATGTCTCAACATCGAGAAGAGTTTTGTTGGAGTAGTAAATAGGTTTTTTCCCTCCATCGTCTCTCAACAAGACTAACCTGACTGCTACTGGCAAGACAAAGATGTAAAGAAATAACTTCGGCACTAGTTGACGTTTTGGGAGCAATGGATGTAACACCAAATTTCGTATGTGGTTCCATATGGTACATTTTGGAAATTCAAAGTGTTCAAATTACCCAGCCGTTTAAGGGGCTGGTTTATTATTTTTATGTGGGAACTATTACTCCAAGCTCTTGTAGGAGAGCTTGTTAATTACCGATGTTTAGCACAGCAAACCTCTAACTATCTCAAGTCGCTCAAATTGTAAACAAAGAAAGTTGTATAAATAAAGAAGAAAAAGAAGAAGAGAGAATGAAACTTTGACTCTTTTATTAATATGAATATGGTTTACAAACTTTGCTTCAAATATGAACTAAAATCTACACCTGACTTGGCCATGAGATTCTTCAACATCAAGCTTCTGAATTTTCTTCCTTAAAGGTTTTGCAGAGGTACGCAAACTTGCAGTCCATTTGGAAGAAAGATGCTTGCTGGTTTGCAGACTTGGAAAAGATGGAGAAGGGGGTGAGTTTACCTTGGATTAGAGAGCAAGAGCTTGCTAACACTAAAGAAAATATGGGAGAGTCAAAGAGTACTGATTTCGTCCTCTTTGAGCGTATATAAAGATGAAAAACAAGCTAAGTTCCATATGACAAACAACTTCCTCATTGCATGAAGTGTCCTTGAAGTGAATGTATTTCCCTCTTTCTTGTGCACATAGGTGCTTCTTCAATGTGAGATTGCACCACCATGAGACTCTTGGGAGCTCAAGGAGTCTGTGGATGTTGAGGCTATGCAGAACAACCGCAATTGAAGGAGTTGGAGACGAAACTGGACTTTTGGTTCAGTGTGTGCGAATGACAATTTACCTCCCATTTGCGAGACACCCATTGGTCACGAATGAGTATACCAGGCCTCGTTCGTGAACTTCACCATTCAGGCAAATGAAATGTTTTATGCCATTCATGAGTTTCTTCAATATCCGCAAATGACATGATTTTGGTCATTCGCACAAATTTCACTTTTAATAGTTGCTTCCTCAGAAAATGTCTCGTGACTGCGAATGAAAGGGCATGTTTTTCAAGGTTAATCGTGATTAATGGGTCACATCTCTTCAGCTACTTTTATGTGATTTTCCATTTTTTCCCTTATTCATAGCTAGCGAATGAAAAGGCATTTACTCTCGCAAATACATGGGTCTTTCAAAATGCTGATGTTGGACCATTATACCCTCGCGAATATAAATAGCCCCATTCAAATTCTGATGTTTTGTGGCTTCCAAATCCATTTTTTATTTGGATAGGACTGTTCGTGTGGTAAAAGGTTCCATTTTGGTACCTTTTTGAAGAAATTTAGTCAGAATTCAGAGTTTTTGGACCTTAAAATATATTCGAGAGCTCTGGCCTTCGTCTCCGGCGATGGTTGGTATTTTTGGCAACTCATTTGTCGCTTCCAAGCTTGTCCTACGAATGTTGGCTTGAGTGAGTACGCGAATGGCACTCCTCGCTTTAATCGCGAGTTGAGGAGCCTCTTCATTCGCACACTCCTTGCTTAAGTGAGATGTTGTGTGCGAATGGGATGATATGCATTCGCACAATGGACAATCACGAGCATATGCTACCGAAATTGTGTGGGAATGTGGTTTTTGTGCAATTGATTATATCAATCGCACAACTAATCATTCACACACATTGTGTTTCATTCACTCAGTTTTGGTCATTCGTGAGTGGCTCATTCGTGCGCATTAATACATTCGCACATAGCTCATTGTGCACTTTATACTTACAAAATTCTAAACTTTTTCCTTTATTCATTCTTTATATTTCCTTGCTTTTGCCCCTCCACAAAAGAGAGCTTTATATGAAAAAGAAATATGAGAAGTCTTCCTTTATCCTCCTCACCAAGAACATCATTACGTGAGGAACCTCAGCCTTTTTGATCCGAAATTTGTAGAGGAGATCCCTAAGCACGCACCGAGCCTTCCCGACTATATTGATAACCTATTCAGAGGGTTGTGCCGTTTGGGCAATCGCAATATTGGCGTTGTGCAACATGTCAACCGGAATACTCTTCTCCCATCTCTAAGAGGCGGGATAGCCCCCATGTAATCAACCATCACAGATTTTAAAAGTTTAATCCGCAAAACTTGCCTTAGAGAAGCATCTTGAAAGGGAAAGAACATCAGGGTTCTTCTAACTTCACTTCCGGTTGTAAATACGACGCATGGGTCAGCTATTGCCTGGATCATTACCCTCTGGCCATCGATGCAGTTGGCATGACTGAGGCACTCAAATGCTCAATTGGTTATTTTGAGAAGCATATAGATATGTTGGTGGAAACTTTTTCTCGATGGAGCCTAGTCACCAACACTTTCTTGTTCTAGTACAGGGAATTAGGCATCTGCTTCTAGGAATTTATTGATGTGAGTCATTTGCCATTTGAGGGGGAACTATATGAAGAATACACCCTTTTCAACAAATTCTTCGAGGATCTTTCAAACACAACCCGGAGGTTATTCCAATTACATGCAGAGTTCAATCTCATCCAAGTTTCTTATGGGGCTTGGATTGACTGTTTCTGCAAAGGGCCGGGTGGGCGTAATCCCTGTGGAGATGAGGGTCCAACTCCCTAGGCCCGTGATAACATCAAACACAAGACAGACATAGACAACCACATCTTACTCAGTGGTATGTAATAGACCTTCTTGAGCGGTTTTTCTTTCCCCTATAGTATTAGCGAGAGTATTGTTTTGGTAGTGGAAGGGAAGTTAGCGAAAAAAGTAAGGCTAAACTTGGCAGCCCCGAGCCTTTGCTGCCTATACAGCAGCCTGAGGGATATAGTGGACCACGGGGTAGAGACTGAGAGTATTGGAACCAAAGTCACGTATCTTCCCTTGCAATACTCGTGCTTGTGGTTGTGTCTACACTTCCCAGCCACTTATAATAGGGGAAGGATGGATCTACAACACATAGCTGACGCAAGACGATTAACCACTTTCTCTAAAAGCTTGAACTGATAGAGGGAGGTGAATCAATCACTTTATCTTATAGCCTAGGCTAAGCTAGGCCCTCGGTCGAACCCTTCTTCGTGGGCCCCACCTCTCATAGTTCTTGCCTCTCACAGGTTGCACCACCCAGAGTGTGCCCCTGTCTCTCATATGCTGCCCCACTCGAGCCCAGTGAGGAGTTTCGAACACAAAACCTGCTCTGATACCACTTTAGTGTAGGATGATTAACCATTTTCTCTAAAAGCTCAAACTGATAGAGGGAGGTGAATCAATCCCTTTATCTTATAGCGCAGGCTAGGCTAGGCCAGGCCCTCAGTTGAACCCTTCTTCGTGGAACCCACCTCTCATGGGTCACAGGTCGCCCCACCCTGAGTGTGCCCCTGTCTCTCAAAAGTTGCCCCACTCGAGCCTAGTGTGTAAATGCCCATGCATTAATAGCATATCTGAACACTCTAAAGCATGTCGCATCATCAAACTAAAGCGGACTTCACCATATTTCTGCTTTTAGAATATGTGCACCCTCATTCCAAACAATCTCTTTGGTGGGCAAACTCTTGTTGATGACAAGTCACTTCATGGGGACGCATGGGCTTACTTTTGGTCGCTAAGGAGCGGCTTGCTTGCTTGAAGACAAGACAGGCACTTTTATGTTGAAGCTTATAACTGTTGAAGACACGATGACAGATCGAGTGTTTTCAGGGTTTCGCCCTCTTACCCGTTGAAGAAAGGAAACTAGGAAAGATAGCGAACCTGAAGGCAATTAAGGTCGCATTTTATACTTCATGCGGGCAGGCACAGGCAGCAAGGTTGTTATTTCAGATGAGCCAATTGAGCAAAGTACTTTGCTTTTCGATTCCCGGTATGCCAAGTGGTGGACTAACTCTTTTTATCATGCGGTCCGATAAAATGAAGATGGCGCAGATTCATTGGTGATCTTCGATGACGGTCACGATACGGTGACGATGACCAATAATAGTCAAAATGACAAACTCGCTTGGCATGATTCAAGAGTATAATGGGCTAAAAGGCCTTCAAAGAAAGGATCAAAGTAGCGGCAACAAGGGGATAGCAGCTCAACACCACCACCTCCTCCTCCGGGTTCACGTGCAGCCCCACAAGGTGGCAAGCCTCGCTGCAAGAAACCCTCATGTAGTCGGTCTCACAGCAGAGGACCCAGGCACGTGCTCAACCCTGTAAGAAATTTAACTCCAGAACGTCTTTTGCCTAAGTGATGACGAGCTTGATAATATAGGTGCGGAGGTGACTAAAGATCCTCTACGACCTGTGGGAGTTAGCAGCTCACCGTGAGTCAGAACAAGCTATTCTAACAGTCAGGGAATTCATCCAACAAACTGATAACATAGATGACCAAGGGAGTCTAGCCGACATTGTGCCATTACTACAAGAACAGGGACTAGTGAGGACCTTTAATCAACCTTCTAGGAAACTGACAACCAAATGGTCGGAGCCGACCAATCTTTCAAGAAAGAGGCAACTTCCCCAACCCTTGTTGAATCTACAAGACCTTGCAAACAGTCAAGGATTTAGCGATATGCTTCTAAAATGTCGTTGATTGAACTATGCAAACAAATTAGGCAAGAGCTCCACATTTCTTGGGAAAGAGATGGTACCCTAGGGGACCTTGTTGCCGTTATGAACAGGTATGATGCTGATGGCCAACTCCTTGACTATATCCTGAGCTAGGTGATAGGGATTAATTCAACACTATGCCCCTATTTCCATATTGGGGTAGACATTTCTTCTCCCATGCGTGCTTCTTTACCATAGTACATAGAGAATACACAACGAATTGGCGGTGACAGGAAGAAGTATCCCTTTTGTCACCTCGGAGTTAGCAAATGGCTCAGTTGAAGCCCAACTTAGTGATGATGAAGCTTTCAGGCTCGACGTCGAATCTTCCTTGGCCGCTTCACAACCTATTCAATTTGAAGGAGGGCCTAACGTCATCGAGGAAGTGGAAGAACAAACTTGCTTTGCCATTTTGGAATCAAGCTACACTTAGAGGATTGGGTAATACTTTGAAGTTGGAAAGTACGACTGTTGAGCCGTGGAATCTACTTTCTCCCACCCCTCCTGAGGAGCAAATTCCAAATGTCAGGGTAGGCACTATGTCATTTCCATTAACCGCAGAGGATTTGTATAAGATTCCCAATCGCACTAAGGAGCCTTTAATTTTTTATAATAGACTAGCGAGAGCACTTTTTCAATTGATACAGCTTCGAAACTAGGTCCCTAAGGAGGAGATAGGCCTATAAATGGTGGTCTCTGAAAGTACCGTTATTCCTCAGGCACCTCTTCAGTTGGAGAAGGGAGTTGATCATGTGACAATCCTACTATCAAATTGTCAGAACCTGCTACCAATCTGTCGAAGCCTTCAACTCTCATTTCTGAACCAATAATTGACCTAACCCTTGATGCTTCTGAAGGATGTTCATCCCAATATCCAGAGGCGTACGTGGGCCTCCAAGTCCCGACGGACAATCTTGAGGATGTCCCCTTGGATAATATGGGCGACATGGTCGATTAAAATTACTCTAACAAAGATAAGGGTCATTCCTCGAGTCCATCCCTAGAAAGTTCTGCATCGGAGCATAGGTCTGAAGCCGAAGACATTGGTGGGAAAACCTATTGCATTTGGGGCTGAGGAATTGAATCAAGGTGCTGAGACGAAAAAAACAGTGTGGCCTCATGTAAAAATTGAGGCGAGGGAGGAAGATAATACTAGGGACATTATTGCGATGTCTAATAAGGAGCATATTGGTGATGACGTTGCTATGATGACCTTCTCACCTCCTACTAAAAAGAATGTGTAGTTCTGCCAGTGCCCACGACAAGGGTTGTTCCTGAAAAGTAACTAGGTCATGAAGGAGAAATGGATACTCTCCCTTTATCTAACACAGAGGTTAACCCTCCCGACATGTCTTTGGAAGAGACAAGTGGTGCTCAAAATGATGTACCTATGTCTCCAGAGAGTACATTCTCCTT
The DNA here is from genome assembly GCA_025762735.1 of Platanus orientalis. Lineage (NCBI taxonomy): Eukaryota > Viridiplantae > Streptophyta > Magnoliopsida > Proteales > Platanaceae > Platanus > Platanus orientalis. The sequence goes on from JAOXJP010208344.1 coordinate 6,290, forward strand.
TTCTTTCATCTGTGTATTTTATTTTATGCATTTTGAAGGTATTAACGCCTTCTTTGCACTTCATCAGTTAGAAATGAAGAAGTCCCTGCAGGAGGAGCAGCCATTGAAATGCCATCGATCATAATAGATTGTGAGCTTTTGATTTATTATCAACTTTTATTCCTTCAACTCCTCTTTTTTTTTTTTTTGGCTTAGAGAAAAAGATTCATTAAAGGGGGATAAGGAATCCCCACAAAAGAACAACCCAAAAAGGGAATTTAATTACAAGAATATTTAATCAAATTTCCCCACCTTTTTTTCAAGTCCACAATTGTCATTCCCCCTATATCCATACTATTGATTGCCCAAAAACACCATCTAACTCTAGCCTTTTTGAAAACCTTGTAAGATGGTTCAGCATAGTTTTCAAAACATCTTCGATTTCTTTCCAGCCATAAAGTCCAACAAATTGAAGGAAGGATCAGTTGCCACAACTTATTTCCCCTTAGAGATGAATTCAACAACTTCCATGATGTCATTAACTGATTAAAATTCACCGGGAAAACCCATGGAATATCCACTTCAGCCAAAACCTTGTCCCATATTTCCTTGGTAAAAACACAGTGAATGAATAAACGATCGATAGACTCCCATCAAGATAGCATAAGGAGCAAATATTTGGGATAATCATCCCCCGCCTTTGAGGGATATCCATTGTAGGAATTTTCCCTTTGCATACAACCCACAAAAGGAAAGCTATCTTCAATGGAATTCTCAACCCCCGTATGACATGCTAGGGATATTAGGAGTTCTCCACCTCCACCAATGTTCCATTACAAAACTGGACAAAGAAAAGACCATTGCCTACCACATTCCATTTGCAACGATCTTCCCTATTTCGATGAATAGAAAATGGATGAATGTATCCAAGAAGTCTCCATTTCCTCAATCTCCCAATCGTTTAGATACCTTCTCAAAATAACATTCCATCTGGTTCTGATCCCCTCTGTTCTCCAATATTCCACAGCCTTAACATTTTTGTTGGTAGCAATGGCATAGATATTCGGGACTTCTATCATTAATGGTCTTGGGATACACCACCTGTCCTTCCAAAAATGGGTATTGATACCAGAACCCACTTCAATGGATGTTCCTTGTTTAAAATGAGCCCATTGGTCCATGATAACTATCGAACATCCTACTCCATAGGGATTTCTTCTAGTTTTAGTTTCCCACTTTGAAGAGAGGTCATGCTTTTCCGCAATTACTTTACGGCATAAATGATTCTTTTCATTCCCAAATCTCCAAAGCCATTTTGAAAGAAGTGTTTTGTTTATCTCCCTGAGTTTCCTCACCCCAAGACCAATGGCCTCCTTCCGGGCGGAAACCTCTTGCCAATTAACCCAATGCAACACCTTGTGATCTTTCCCTCTATCCCAAAGGAAGGACCTTTGACTTTTCTCAATTTCAAAAGCGACAGATGGTGGAATCACCAGTAAGGAGAGGAAATAGGTCAAGAGGCTTGATAGAACCAACTTAATCAACGTGAGTTTCCCTCCTTTTGATGGATACATTCCTTTCCATCCTGCTAATCTTTTATGAATTTTGTGAATAACCGAGTTCCAAACCCCTTTGCATTTGTATGGAGCCTCCAAAGGCAATCCTAAATATGAGGTCAGGAGGGTTTCCGTTTGACACCTAAAAAGGCTAGCATACTCCAAAGATCTTCTGTCTGACCAACCCCGTAAATACAACTTTTAGATAGATTCACTTTCAAGTCAAAAACCGCTTCAAAGCATCGAATAACACATCGAAGTAGTTTGATTTGGGATGAGTCTTTTTAGCGAAGCACCAAAGTGCCATCTGTAAATTGAAGATGCGAAATTCTCCGCCCATTAGTTCCTACCTCAATACCCTCTACCAAGCCTCCATTGTAAGCCATGGATAGCATAGCTCCAAGAGCTTCCGCAACCACTAGACATAGAAAGGGAGAGAGGGGATATCCCTGCCTCAACCCCCTAGAGCTGAATAAGTAATCCTCCGAGGCTCCATTTATAAGAATGGAGAATGAGGTCGTGCCATGACATTTTTCCATTCACTTCCTCCATCGGATCCCGAAGCCCATTCTCCTTAGCATATAGTCAAGAAATGACCAATTTACCCTATCATATGCCTTTTCCAAATCCAATTTACAAAGGATGCCAGATTGCCTTCACAATAAAATCAATACATTCGTTTGCTATCAAGACCCCATCACTTTGATTTTGAGAAATTACTAATTCCATCACTCCCTTTATCCGGTCAGCAAGAATTTTTAAGATAATTTTGTAAGGACTGCTGATCAAACTTATTGGTCTAAAGTCCGTTATTCTAAAAGCCTCAGCCTTTTTAGGGATCAGACATATAAAGGTTGCATTACTACCTTTGTCAAGGAATTCCGAATTATAAAAGTCCTCCACCATCTTCATAATATCCCCCTTCAAAATCTCTCAACATTCTTTATAAAACGCCATGGAGAAACCATCCGGGCCCGAAGATGTATCATTCTCAAAGTTCCAAATCACCTTCTTAACTTCTTCCTCAATAATGGGTCGCTCTAACCAATCTCTTTGAGGATCACCAAGGGTTTTAAATTCCATTCCATCTAGAACAGGCCAAAAAATCCCAGAGTCAGTGTATAGGTCTTTAAAAAAACTCCACAACATGAATTTTAATGATCTCACTATCCTCTACCATCTCTTCTCCAATTTGCAACCTGGTTATGATGTTATAATTAGCTCTGGCCGATGCAATCCTGTGGAAAAACTTGGAATTATTACCCCTTCTTTTAATCAATGCACTTTCGATTTCTGCTTCCATTTGATTACTTCTAAATTTACCACCTTTCTGAATTCCTGCTTTGCTATGTCTCTAAAAGTTAATTCTTCCCTGGATAAACCCCTTTGTTCTTCTTGGGAGTCCCACCACTTCATCTCATCAAGAAGATTTCTTTTCTTATCTTCGATACACCTAAAGACCTCCTGATTCCACCTTTTCAAATTAGATTTAAGAAGCTTTAGCTTAAGCTTGAGTTGTTGCCCCAGTTTCCCTCTAACTGGAATTGGGACCACCAACACCCCACTAAGTCTTTAAACCCCTAATGATATAAATCCACATGTTTTTGAATTGGAAGGATCTTGGATCAGACCTAGGAACTTTCCCATTCAACAAAATAGGCACATGGTTGGATGATGCACGGGGAAGAGCTTCACCTTTGGAGAAGGGAAACAACTCATCCCATGCTAATAAGAGAAATCGATCTAGCTTACTCAATTTCGGTCTTTCTTGCATACTAGACCAAGTAAATCTAGCTCCCCCAATTGGAAGGTCACACAATTCTTTTGAGTCAATGAAACCCTCGAATTCTCTCATTCCTCTAGTTTGTCTTCCTCCACCATTCCTATCAAATGGCTCTAATACTTCATTACAATCGCCTCCAATACACCATGCTCCCTCCCATTTTTCTTGAACAGTCCCTAATTCTTCCAAGAATGAATGAAGAAGGCTTTCTTCCCGAGGGCCATATTGATGTAGAACATAGTAGAAGAAGAGATTACTGTAGAGATTCTTTTGAAAAAAAGAAGGAAGATGTGAAGATAATGGAGATTAGAGAAGATAGTGATGAAAAAAAATCAAGAAAGAGCGAGAACTCACCTAAATTGTGAGAGTTTTGAGGAGATAACCAATCCTAGGCTTCAAAAACAACTTTTATTCATCAATTTTCTTCAATTAGCCGTACAAGAGGTTTTTTGACCTACTTATAATATAAAAAACAAATTTTGACCATATTTGATCAAAATACCCCCCCCCCTTGTATAATAAACCCAAAAAGACAAAAAAAAAATCATCAAAAAAATCTGAAAATTTTAAAAATGCTTCTACACTTCTTATAAACTAATTCTAACTCCCTACCAACTTCCTAACTTGGCTCTAATGGCCTTATTACATTAAATAACTCAGTAAAACTATTAAAACATAATCTGAAAATATAAAATTTCAGGACTAAAATGGCGGTCAGCATCATGTTTTTTTTCTTGCTCCCATGCTTTTGATCTTGGGCTCCATTATGGTTTGTACGTCTCCATCTATTGAAGAGCTACCTCATCAATTCCCCCCCCCCTCTTAGAAAACTCAATCCCATTGAGTTAGGGGGTAGAGGTCTAAGGATTCCTGGTCCATCATGTGGTGCTGGCTGCCACGGAAAAATACATTGCTTCTGCGTCGGTTTCGGCTTTAGTGGCATTGGACGCATCTTCTACATCATAAACATGGGGTGCACCAACCCTAAAAATCCTCTGAATGTTCATTCCTTAACTTCCTCTACTAATTCTCGTTCGCACTCTGCAACCATATCATCAGTTGGCTCATATACTTCTTCTAGTTCATCCTCCTCTAATGATTGTTTCTCAGTAAGCCCCATAAACTTGCTTGGACACTGGGATTTATGATGGCCATAACACTGATCTCCTTACGGCTTCAATACAGATCCGTCTGAACCTCTAGATTTAGATGGAGAAAACTGGTGATTAGGCCTGAAAGATGATATCACACTCTGAGTAATCTGTCAGCTAGAGGAACTACCATCATTATACGTCACGCTTCTAGGGACATTCTCTATGAAAGGCTTCTTAGAAGAATGAAATTCCATGTTATCCTCTATTTGATATGCTATCTTAATAGCATCATCCACAAATTGGTAATAATGATAGCATAGACCCTGCGATATTTGAGGATGCAATCCCTATCTATAAATGGCCACTAGAAACTTATTATTCCGCTTGACTCCTGCTCGAGCCGCCAATTGTTGGAATCGATTGGTGTAGGCTTCCACAAACAAAGACCCCTTCTTAAGCATATTCAACTATATGTGAGCTCTTTACCTAAAATCTCGTGGTTCAAACCGCTTCTTCATGGCTGCCTTTATCTCACTCCATGTAGTAATCTCTCCATTGCCTGATTTAGAATAGCTCTTTTTATAGGATGTCCACCATATCCTAGCTGTTCCAGTTAATTTGGCCTCTGCAAATTGAAACTTGTGTTCTTCTGGCATGTCATACCATCCAAAATAAGTCTTCATACAATGTTTCCAATCCAAGAACGCATCAGTGTTGTGCTCACCACTATAGTCAAGAACTTCAATTCTGACATGTCTCTCAACACCATGATGTATATCATCTCGTTGATTCACAACCCTGTGATTTTGTTCCATCCTAGGTGGTATCATCTCATGTTGTTTCATATGAGAGACCTCCTAAGTTGTATTCTGAAGTAGAGGAACAGTCGAATTGGAGGGAATCTTTTTCCTACATTAGCTTCTTTCCTATTGATTGGATAGTCGCCAAAAGCTCAACAAATATAGCTTCAAATTGAGCCTCAAGTCTATCCACTTTAGAGTTAAGATGATCCAACTTGGAATTAAAATCCATTTTCGTGGCTTCCAAATCTTTTGCTTACTTCTTAATATCCACAATTAAATCATTGTTGCTAATCCCCATGGTGAAAACTTAGCTCAGAATGAAAGTTAAAAAAATTTCTAGGTTACAGAAGACCCTTTTTTTAACCCCAAAAGAATATTAGGGTACGCCCTAAAGTTATTAGGGAAACCAAGAGAAACTCAAGGATG
>JAOXJP010208355.1:0-11930 GCA_025762735.1 Platanus orientalis
AAACTCACCCTTCCATACCATTTTTCAGGTGAATTTTAGTACAAGTGCATCTTTGGTGGCACTAGGAGTTAGAAGGGAGCATGCGAGAAGATGTCATCCCCTAGTTGTTATTTTTAGCATTATTTCAGTCTTTACATTTCATAGTGGATCTTGTATATTGAGTTGTATTAACCTTTAGAATCAAGAGATGAGGTTTTGTAATACTTTTAAGTAAGACATAATTTGATTATGTTTATTTGATAATAGAGATATTGATAGAGGTGTTATGTTCTATAGATGATGGATGGGTTTTATTTCTATTGCACATGTGACGTTAGAGATTTATTCTTATCCCGCTGTATTTGTTAGGTTTAAGATTTAAGGTTAAGGTTTAAGTAACCTTGTAGGTTTAGATAAATGCAAAAAAATCATAGTGAAGTATGTAAGGACTCGTGAGTAGCGATCCAAATTCACACCTATATAAGATCTTGAATTTAGGGTCGTTACAAGATGACTACAAACTTGATTCTAAACCATTGTCTAAAGAGGAAGACAAGCCTACAACTAGTATGGAGAGTGGGGATCTTGATGTGGAAGATATTGATAAGATTTATGCCGATGTTTTGGATTTATCAAATAAGACCATGGTGCTTGATGATACATGTGAAGTGGCTGTCCCAATTTGTTACCAGTCAGTAGATGAGAAGCACACATAAATCAAGGAAGAGATATAACCCATTCTGGTAAATACACCAATCCATGAGCCAAAGATGAAGGTGGATTACTTGTTCTATGAAGTTTACTCATTCTCTGATTCTTGTGAGGCGAGATGCTTATGAAGATATGGTTCGAGCTACTTTGAATTGCTTATTCTTTCTCACTACAAAACACTAGGACAAGTTTTTTCAAAGCAAGGGAGTTTGATGTTGACAATGAAGACCAAGTGGGACACACACCTGGCTTGGTGGGGTCCACACATGGAAACACATGGAGACACATGGAAGAACATCTTTGGATACATCTTAGAGTCCTTTAGTTAGTATTAGAGTCTTTATTTAAGTGATTTTACTGTATTACTTAATAATTTTATGCTTTATTAGATTCTAAGATATAAGTTTCATTTTAATTATTGTTTTTGGTTAGTTTTGAGAAGTCTTTTTTTATTAGAAAGGAGTGGTCGACTAGTCCAAGGAAACCCCACGTTTTTGGGTGTTTTTTAAAAACTTCTATTTCTTTTGGTGGGTCTTGAATCTATAAAAGAAGACTAACTCTTGTAATCGATTTATGGTAGATTGAATGAAATTTGTTGGTTTCTTGGCTCCCACGATTTGGGTTGCTGTTCTTCTTCAAGTTTTGTGCCTACTAGCTTGCTAAGTTTGTAAAGTCTGTGGGTGTTGTACCACAGACTTAGGTTCAAAACCCATTTTCGCCTATAATTACTTATAAAAAAAAGAAGAAAAAAACCTTGAAATCTAGGGAGGGATTTCCTAGGGATCGTGGGTAGGGATTACTCCATGCACAAGTACACTCTTATTTCTTCTTCTTCTCTCTTTTTCCTCCACGAACCAAAGACCTTTTGCATGTCAAACAGGTACACCATTAGACTCCAAACAAGGCATAAAGTAGATCTAGAGCACTGAGTCCCCTCACAATGTGTGTTATCTGCTTCCTCTTTTTCACACCTGCGTAAAAAGAGCAAAGGTTAAAAAAAAAAAAACTACCGTCGACTTGAATGACCAACTGGAAGAGGGGATGAATCGGATGCCCGACCCACCAACGTGCTTGAAAGCAATACCGCTGACTCGGACGTTAGACCGACTTGAGAAACTAAAGGCCTTGACGAAGGAATCTCCGGGCTAAACAAGTAAGTAGAAAGGGATTCGGGATTCATCAACTGGGAGTAATCCCGAACTGGGTGCGCAAAGGCACGGGCTAGCCTCGCGAGCTGGGCCTCAAACAGTGGACGCTCGACTAATGCTATAAAAATGAGGAAGATTAGATCGACCGAACAAAAAATGAGTAAGGAAGACTAATATGATCTAGAATTACCTTCTCTACGTGGCTCTCCCTATATCTTGGGGACTGTTTGGATCCGGTTAAGAGGCGGCTCCCACAGGAAGGATTCCAACCCATCGCTTGACGTAAAGAAGAACTTTTTTTTCCGACCTTTATTCGACGTTGGAAGACCCGTAATGAGTGTTCGCTCGGGCACCCGAGCTGTGAAATACCATCATCCCGAGTGCATCTCAACTGCCTTATAGCAATAAAGGAACTCCGGTTTGGTAATTGGTAAGGTGATTCTGACCGCTACTGCTCGCGGACCACAAAACCATGCAGGCGATCAGAATCCTCCACAAAATTGGCGTGACTTGGCCCGGAGCTAGGCGAAGATGGGAGAGGAGTTGGCGAACGAAAAAAGGGATCGGGAACTGTAGACCAGCTTCTAGGGCTTGTTCAAAAATAGAAACCTCATTCGGGAGGCAAGAAGAAGCCCACTCATTGAAGGCGGGAACTCGCAAAGTGATTGACTCAGAGATTTGATAGACATGATACAAATCCACTAGTCGAGACCTCGACAAATTAGAAAGGATGTGTTCGGCAGCATATGGCATGCCGGCAAAATGACCTGACCTAGCAGGTAATGAAGGTAGAGTCGAATCAAGAGAATCAGCTCGGACAAGGTTCTTATCAAGATATTATCCAACAAAAGAAAAGGTTCTCATCAAGAGCCATAACAGATTCGGTTGACTCAGAAGAATTATCCATTCGACCGAGAGCGTATATAACACCCACCGAGGGACCTAGCACTTCTAAGATCTGATTGAAAACATAACTCAAAAAGGAAGAGTAAAATCCTAAGACGCTTAATTCTGGAGTGTTGTTGGATGCGAAGGTAGTAGCAAAAACGGGTCAAGTGGAACCCTAAAGGTGCTCCGGTAGGGTCCAGGGTGAAGCTCTAAGGGCAAAGACAAGTGAACAGAAGCGCCACTGATGCGGATGCAGAGCAAACTTCAGTAAAAATAGAACCAGAGCCGGACGAAGAGAAAAATAAAAAAAAGAGAAAGAGGATGGATGGGAAAAATAGAAAACGGAAATGGTGGAATAGAAAATACCTAGGCACGACTTTCCCGGCTGAAAACTCCTTGGGCATGATGCGGACATGGGTAGAATGGTTTTAGAAGGCTTGGTACCGGACAAAAAAGTCGCAACGAAGCAAAAGAAAGAAGATGAGGGAATGGCGTCAATTTATAAGATGTCCAGGCTACCCCCGACTGTTAGATCACCTTAACAACCCCTGTCCATTAAATGAAGGTGCAATTCAAGGGAAAACGATTACCAACCCAAACGTCTTGTCGCCATTAATAATGCGGGGCTCCAGGTGAAGTTAAGAAGTCGGTGCTTCAATCGACTCAGACTGCTTTTATATTCCCTCTCTCCGCTCGGACTAACATACAAAGGGAATAGGGGGGCAAATGATGATGAAGAATTTTGACCTGGATTGACTGAGCCAATTGACCGGATGAACTGCTCTGGCTCGACCCTTCAACTGACTTGTCCTTGTAACCTGCCTTAACAAATTACCGACCAACTCTTGTGCCGAGTAGCTCATCAATAGCGTAGGTCATCGACCGACCGACTCTCATATCGAGTGACTCATCAATAGCATAGGTTATCGACCGACTGATCCTCACATCGAGTGGCTCATCAATGACGCAGGCTATCGACCGACCGACCCTTACGCCAATCAACTTGCGAAAGAGAAACATGGATGACCACCCATCAGGACGAGCAACCGAGGTTTGGTAGCTTTACCATCACTGAACCTATGGCCAATACACTAAACAACAACGGTTGAATTAACTGCAACCTAGATGAGGAAACGGTTATGAGACGCAGGGCGATACCAGTCAAATGCCGACACGTGTGCTACTCCCCCGCATTCTTCCAACTAACTCAAAATATTCCTGAGCAATCACGTGGAGGAACCAGGAGGAGAGCTCATATATTAAGAAGAGAACTTCCGAAGAAAAGAAAAAGTACAATCACTTCCAAGAGAAAAAAGAGGAGAATTCTCTGATCCTCGATCCCTGACTTGGGCGTCGGAGGGGTTTAGGCTGGCACCACACCGACGCCGTTTGTTGCTTGTGCGCAGGTTAGACCATAGCTGAAGATTCCAGATCAAAGGCCACCGGGAGATCATCTTGGTGATCCAATCCTTGGCATCATCAGAGTGTAATGGTGGAAAAGGATTTGTGTTGCTGACCCCAAGTAGTTGGGATGAGGCTTGTTATTTGTAACTGATTTTAGAATCAAAATCTATAATTACTGTTGCTTTGATATGAATTGATCCCCAAAGATCATTTTTTTTTTCAGTGTAAATGAATCAAAAGATAATCTTAATTGAGACTTTTTTTTTCTTCTCTTTTAACTTTTTTTTGCTTGTGGTGGTTGAACTTGTATATATATTGTTTCTTTACTTTTCCATAGTTTTGTCCTTATTTAATTACCTTTTTTATTGTAGAATAAAGTGAGAGTGAGCATCTATATGTTTTAAATTTTCTACTCATACCTTTGTCTTTTAAAAAGCAATGGGTATAAGCCTTTTTGATGCAGCACCACCCTTAGAATGTAAGCCAAAACAGTGTAGGGTTATGGGGGCAACAGGGGCTGAAAACAGAGGGTACACTTAGGCTAAAGCAGAGTCTGGGCTGGGGGCTGAAACAGCAAGAGTGTACTAGAGGTTTGACTCAGATAACATGCAGTACAGCAAAAGAACCATGAGTGGGACTGATACAGGGTTCATAGTTATAATTCTGGGCAGATTATGAGGCTGTTTAAGGGCCAACCACTGGTATAATAGGGTTCGATGTTCTGGTCTGAAACAAAGTTTATAACAGTATGTAGACGACAGTAACAAGGCTGGTTTCTTATGGTTTCAGATTACTCTATGACTGGTGTTTCAATATATTTTTTGGAACTGATCAGATATCAGATTAGGGAAACAAGGACCAACATAGGCTGGTTTCTGAGAGACATATAGGCCTACTATAGGCTGCACTTCCAGAACCATCTATAGGATTATGAACTGGGTAACGAAAATATTCAGGATCAGATTTGGAATAACATAGAATTAGGATCTTTGGTTCTGGCATAAAGCAGTCAGAAAATATTATGAAGTTGCCGCAGGGTTTAATCAATGGAGTTTTGTGTCTGACTGTAGGACTGAAAAGGGAAAGAAGAGCTAGGGGTCCGCAGGTTATGGGAGAAAGTTCTCTGGGATTCTTGGGTGAAAACAGTAAGGAATGGGTATTACGATTGTTTCACAGGTAATGGACTTCGAAAACACAGCAAGAAAAGGGGTGTTGTTGAATTTTGAAGTTCTTTAATGGTGGAAACAGTAAAACAATAAAAGAAGAATAGAAAAAAGAAGAGAAGAGGAGAAGATAAAGAAGGATGCACCTTGAGGGAATCACCAACTTCAAACTTGGAATTTGGAAATCACCAACCAAGCCAAGCCAAGCCTTAGGCGCCAAGGACTTGAAGACTCTTCAAGCTTGAAGAAGAGAAGGAGTTCCACTCATGGAGCACAAAAAAACAACCAAAATTTTTATTCATTCAATCATTATGGTGGGGATGAGTCTCTTATATAGCCCACAATCACTAGGGTTGTCCCCCTCTTTTTACATCAAAATAGAACAAAATATAAAATAAAGAAATATCTAATTTGGTCCCCTCTTTAAGAGTGGTCGACCACCCCATGATTTGGGCTTTATTACATAAAAGCAACTATGCCCTATATGTCCTTACTCTAATAATTAATAAAATATGAAATAAAAGAGCAAATTGCTTAATAAAAGACATGAATTATTCAAAACCTCTCTACTGCATCTTCATGTGTCCATCCATGCACCTCCTTGTGTGTCTTCATGCATGGATCCCACTAGGCCCATGCGTGGGTCCCACATTGTCTCCCATGTCCTCATCACTTTTGAAGTCAAAAAATTAATCTTGTAAGATTGCATAAGCTAATATGTAGCAAATGGTCCTCCAATTCTGGGTGCTGTTGTTGTGAGGGGACCTAGTCATTGTGTTTCATCTCATGAAGCAGAGAGTGGAAGAAGTCTTCTATAGTCTTATACAAAAATAGTTGGTATGCCATCTGTCCTGGGGCCATTGATGACTCATATGCCGTAGTGCATGTAGAATCTAGTCATCTCTAATTGGTTGGATGAATGAATAATTTTTATAACTGTAACTGGTCATGGGATCCAGCGGTTCATGATAGGAAACAGCTGGGAATAAGCAGGAGTTAACATGGAACTAAAGTGAGGTAGCAAGTTGGGTCTGATCATTTGTTCAACTTCTTGAGAGCTGCTGAAGCTGAGTGGTATTATTGTGTTGACAATGAGCAAACTGCGACCTTACGATAGAATTGGTGGGGCCTTGTATCTCGGTCAAATACCAATTAGTCAAGATTTATTATCCAACTCAACTGAGCTTTATGTTAGCTACTTGGGGCTACACGAATTTTGTTTCACAATTTCACTCTAGGCATTGTCTTCCATTAAATCATAAGCACTGATGTCTATCCTCACTACTACAACCCAAGACATTTTTGGTCTTCCCCTGTCCTTTATGGCTTTAACGTCTTCAATTTGCACCATCTCACTCCTTGGTCGTGCAGTCATTGGTTGCACTTGACTAAACCATCTCAGTCAACTTTCCCTCATCTTGTTACGAATTGGTGTTACTCCTAAATTCTCTTAGATGCATTCATTTCTGATTCTACTCTATCTAGTCTTGCCACTCATCCATCTCAATATCGTCATCTCAGCGTTAAACTTATAAAGGTGCATGTGTAGAATGTACTCACTGTCAGTGTTAAGGAGAAAGCAATTATTAAAGCACACCACAGCTGGATGGATGAGATGTGCATACGAAAATGTCTTGTTGCAAAATCCATGATTCATCCGGATATGTTGTGGGACTGCAGCCCCTCCCCACTTATGGAGGAATGTAGTTAAAAATCTTTGAAGACAAGCCACAGGTTATTGTGGGCTGAGGATGATGGGAAACAACCCATGGACCATAAATTGTATGTCTGCAGGCCTAAGAAGAGCCCGTAAATCCACAAACATTTAAGAAGGCTCATGATTCCACTTCGTTGTTTTCTCTGAGCTGCAGTCAACTATTAAAATATCTTGGTTGATTGTACAGCTTAGTGTCTTTATGGATCCCACTAATGAACACTAATGAATTAGATAGGACTTGCAAAGTTGTTTTTAGTTTCTAAATTTTTTTTGGTAGTTCTATTAGTAGGTTGCTTTTAGAAAGTGCCTAGTCATCTTGAACTCCAAACTTTTCTACTTTCTATTTTTGAGTTGAAATAGGAATGGGACCTGCTGCCCTGACTTTTCTTTATACGCGTATGGGTCCACTCTTTGTAAAATGAGAACACATATTTTTCTCTCAAGTGTTGCTTTCTATGTGTTGTGCGACTCCATAACTTGATAATGCGACTCACTCTGATCTCAAATTTTTATATTCTCTTCTTGATGGGACTTTTCAAATCCCAATTTCTGTTATTTACATTTATTACTGATTTCAGCCCTTTAGTAGTCCATTGTAATTCCATGAGATCAAATCTCTTGCCATGTATTTGTGGGTTTCTTACGAAGAAGATGGTTGGTTTGGGATATCTTTGTCTCTTCGACAGTTTGAATCCAAAATTTTATTTATATCATCCATAAAAAGATAAAAAGAAAAATGAAAATTAATCTGACATTGTAGTCCCTAAGAAGCATTTGGTTATGCAATAGCAAACACAAATGGGTTAAAATATTGTACATTAATTCTAATAATGGTATGCTTTCTATCCATTTTAATATTTATGGAAATATCTTGCCACCTGGTTTCTTTGTAATTATTGCATGCACAGAAAATATAAATGGGTCATGCTATAATTGTAGTATTCGTCCATATTTGGCAAGGTTTATCATGTGTCCTTGTTAGTTTTACCTTATGAATATTATTGGAGTAGTCTTTGACCGAGCATTGTCTCTTTTATGTCTCATGCATTCTTTATAATTTTTTGATTATGTAGGTTCTGAATGGTCTACTTCATAGAAGCGACCAGAAAGAAGCAATCTCAATTCCTATTGGAATCATTCCTGCTGGATCTGATAATTCACTTGTTTGGACTGTTTTGGGAGTTAGAGATCCTGTTTCTGCAGCAGTAGCCATTGTAAAGGTAGTGTTAATTTGTTTGCATTGATATAGATTTGATTATGGTACCTAGTTGGTCATCTACACGCTATTCAGTTATGATGAAACAGAGATTCTGCTATAATGAAATTTAGCTGATCTCTTCGAGCTTCTACAATTTATTCAAACATCTGATTGTTAGTCCTGTTAATTACCAGTTATGTCATTGTCAATTTGTTTTGTCATCATGAGGCAATAATTCTTGACGGCTTTACTTTATAAAGATGAATTTACAATGATACAAGACATGAAGCTATTATTTGAGGAAGGTAATTGATGCGGACATCTAAGCTAAAGTGGGACCCACACGTGTGATTCTTGGAGTTGATTTAATTAGTCTTTTATTAGATTTTATGTTAGGATTATCTTTGGCCTTATCTTTTATTTATGTGTTGAATTTATTCTAGAGTCCTTATGTAATTAAGAGTCTTTAAATCAAAGTTGTTATCCTATTTTTTCTTTTTAGGCCATATTTTGGAGGGTTAAAACTCATTCGTTTGGGCTGATTTTTGTGTCATTTGAAAAGTTATTTAGTTATCTTTCGAATGAGATCTAGATCTTGAGAATCCAATGTGATTTGGGAGAGTTATGGCCAAAATACTGGTAGGTATCACTTAAAATTGGGATTTTTTTTAGAGAGTTTTATTTATTTAGAAAGTTTAGTTAGAGTGAGAATTGAAAAGATTGACATATAATGTCTATATATATGTTTGTAACCCACAATTTTATTAATGAATGAAGTTGATGGATAAAAAATAAAGTCTTTGTTTTCTCTCCACAAGAGTAGAAATAATTCTCTTTTTCAAGTTGTGCCAAGATTGGAGACCTTGGTTGGTAATTTCCAAGGGACATGAGGTTGGTGATTTTCTCATAATGTACTTCTTCTCCTTTGTTTGCCTAGACAAAAGACTTAGGTTGGTGATTTCCCAAGGTTGAAGGTTGGTGGTTTCTTTCAAGGTATATCTTCTTTTTATTCTTCTCCTTCATCTTCTTCTTTATCCCTTTTGTAGTTTTCTGAATTTCTTGAATTCTCTTGCTAAAACCCACTTCTTTTTTTATCTTTTCTTGATATTTAAAGGTTTTGTTCCTTGATCAATTTACTTACCATCTATACAAGTTTTTTTAAGTTTCTCTTTGATTTCATATAGTTCTTGATCCATCTTCTATAGTTCTACATCTAATTTTCTGGTTTCTGGAATTTCAAGATCCTACAGTTTAAAAGTTTATGTAACTTTATATAGTTAAAATTGTCGGAATTACTTGAAATTTGGTATACATACTCCTCATATACGTTAGCATCACCCCATAAAATTTCAGAACTTTTTGACGCACAAATAAGGGTATTTTAGTAATTTTGAGTTTCTGCCCAAAATTTACAGATTTTCTATTTTGGGTTTCTTTCTTCTCTTTTTTCCCATCTCTCTTTGTTTCAATCATTATAAAGCCCTCTAATCAAGTTTCTTCTTCTATTTTTATTAAATCTTTATTAACTAAAGTGTGCTTAAAGTTCAATTTTTGGTTCTTTAACTTTATCAACGATCAACCTTGGTATCATCTCGATTGTGTTCCATCAATTTTGGTATCAGAGTTGGGTTACAACTAATCCTTATCTAGTTGTAATCCCGGAAACCTTAAAACTTTTGGAAAGCCAAAAATGGTGTCTTAAAAGGGTTTAATTTTGAGATTTTAGAAAAGGGTCAAATCCCTAAAATCTTGGAAAGGCCTAAACCTAAAATTTTGGAAAAAGGTCTAAACTTTGAAATTGTTTTGAAAGAACCCTAAACCTTGGAATTTATGGAATCCTTAAAGAGATGAGATGGTTCTTTTAGTGAATATTGAGTTTGTTTTTCCTTTTAGGAAGACAACTAAAATAGCAATTAGTGGCTGGATTGATCAGAACCTTATTTCTACATCTTTTGTTGAGCACTTACAAGATCTGAAAAATCTAAAATATTGTGGATATATTGAGGACCATGTTGTTGTCATTCAATTTCACCACGGAAGAGACTACTTTAATGGTACTGAATGCCTAGTATCTAATTTCCCTTTAACTGACACACCTGTGATTTTAGGCAGACGATGGATTGAGGAGAGAAAAATTATTTTTAATAAAGAGATCTAAGTGTTGCGACTCTGTAACCATGATGTATGGTATCGTCTTTGACTCAAGCTTGCAAATAAGGGGCCATTAATGGTAATTGTAAGTGTCAAAAATTTCATGGATAAAAAGACTGAAAAAAGTGCCAATGAAATTAAGGAAAAGCCTAGGATAGAATCTTGTGAAAACCTAGAGCTTTCTAATGAAGAATACAAGTTTACATGTAGTGTGAAGAGTGAGGATCTTGATGCAAGAAATGTTTAGTAGACCTGTGTTGATGTTTTGAGTGAGACAGATGAGGCCATGGTGATTGCTGACACATGTGCCATTGTTGTCCTAGTTTGTGATTCACCACCTGATGATGCCCCTGTTCCTATTCAGACCAAGATTCAGCCCGTTTTACTAGTTGTACATGTTTCTGACTCAGTGATGTTCTCCATGATTGCTACTTTAGTCCAGATTCAGCAGGATGAGTACTACGAGGTGTATCCGTTATCGGTTGGTTCTCATGAGCTAGTTATCTACTCTGAGGTCTTTCTCACATAAGATATCTGCAAGAGGACCGGTTTGCACCACAACCTGACTGTGGGAGGATTTAGCATCTGGCTATACGGATCGAGCTTCTAGACATTATTATTTCTTTACCTTCATAAAACTCGAGGATGAGTTTTTTTGAACAAGGGGGGTTTGATGTGAACATCTAAATTGAAGTAGGACCTACACGTGCGATCCTTGTGGCAACCTAATGGGGGACCCATATGGAACATCCTGGAGTTGATTTAATTAGTCTTTTATTAGATTTTATGTTAGGATTATCTTTATCCTTATCTTTTATTTATGTGTTGAGTTTATTTTAGAGTCCTTATATAATTAGGAGTCTTTAAATCAAAGTTGTAATCTCACTTTTTATCTTTAGGTCATATTTTGGAGGGTCAAAACTCATCCATTTGGGCTGATTTTGGTGTTGCTTGAAAGGTTATTCAATTACCTTTCCAATGAAACCAAGATCTTACGAATCCGATGTGATTTGGGAAAGTTATGGCCAAAATACCGACAAGGTATTACTTTAATACGGGATTTAGTTATTTTAGAAAGTTTTTTTTTTTTAGGAAATTCAGTTAGAGTGGGATTTGGAAAGATTGGAATGAAAAGTCTATATATATGCTTGTAACCCACAATTTTATTAATAAATCAAGTTGATTGATAAACAAACAAGTCTTTGTTTTCTCTCTACAAGAGTAGGAATAATTCTCTCTTTCTCCAAACTATAGTGCCAAGATTGGCGACCTTGGTTGGTGATTTCCAAGGGACATGAGGTTAGTGATTTCCAAGTAAGATATCTATCTCTTTCTCTCTCTTCTCTATTTCTCTCTTTCGTTTTTCTTCTTTTCTTCTTCATTTTTCTTTTTTTCCTTCTCTTCTTCTTCATTTTCTCTCTTTCTTTTATATCTTTTTCTCTTTCTTTATCTTTGGTTTTTCTTTGATTCAAGAATTTGAATCTTGGTGTTTCTTGAACCATAGAGATCGCGCTTCTATTTTTGTTTTTTCTTAATTTTTATTTTCAGGTTTTGTTCCTTGATCAATCTAC
>JAOXJP010208366.1:0-11930 GCA_025762735.1 Platanus orientalis
CCCAAGATATCTATATAGATATATATATATATATATATATATATATATAGAGTAAAGATATATTTAGTCCTTGTGTTACACATCCGACATGTGGACTAAAAAATTACATTTATCAATTTCAAAATTTGAGAATAAAATTATTAAAATACCCTCAGCCTGAGAAGTTATTAAAATGTCCATAGGTTAAAATTGCTAAAATACCCTCAAATGAAAAATAACTTAAATACCCTCAAAAGTGAAAATACTCCCCTTTTCAGCCTTGTTCTTTAGTAGGCTTTCTTCAGCTATATACTTTAATATTTCTATCCTTTCTTTTTGATTCCTATCAATTGTATAAGTGTTAATATTGATGTTTTTGCATGTTAACTTATGCATTTATGCTTCAAGCAAGACAAAAAAAACCATGTAAGAAAATGTTTCAGACTTATCCTATCTCCTAAAAATTAGGTTTTGAACTTGAATCATCAATCTACACCCCAAATCAAGTTTTTATAGAAATGGAAGAAACTGATCGATTTGTTGTCTAAATAAAGTCAACACTGGAAATGTGTTGACTGAAACATTTAAGTCTATATACTGATTCATAATGCATCGTCTGAAGTGATTGAAACATTACAAATTATTTCAAAATTTCATCCAACATCTGCTAATTCCATAACAACAGGTGGATTATGTTACAATAGCAACTGGAACCAAATTTTTTTGATTGAAGTTAAATATCAACTGTATTAAACACAAATGTTCCCATAGCTAACATTATAAGTTTTTGTTTTTCTCCAAAAAAAATAAAAGTTTTTTTTTGGGTCAAAACCGAATTAAACACGAAATTTTCCCATACTATTATGCATTTACTAGGTGATATAGGGTCAGTGCAAATAAAGGTTGTAAACAATTAAGTGAAAAAAAAAATGACAACAACTAGTCGATTTTAGGTTATTGTGATTGTTTTGTAAGTGTTTGGATCCCACTCTATTCAATTTTGGAGCTAATATTGTGGTCATTATTTGAGAGGTTTTTTTAAATTATTTTTGAGGTTTATATGGTAGCAAATTTGCTAGTTGCCATTGTTTTTCTTTTTCCTTTTTATGTTTTTATTTTATTTTTGGAATCTTTTATAATAGTTTCTCTTGGACTGGTTGTTCCTCAACTTGAGTCTAATCCTCAAGTTGAAATGTCTTATTTGTGTTCTTGTGAGCCATATCTAACGTTTGAGGGCAAACTGACTTCTGTAGAGAATATTTAGTTGCAAGTCAAAGTAAAGTCCTGCCTGAGAGGACACTGATGCAGATAGAATCTGATGCGGGAGCATATTATGCAAGGAAGAAGAAGCTTGAAGAGCATGGATGTCTATTAGTTATGTTTAATTTTATGTTTTTAGGGATTTTCTGTAATTCTTCTAGAGTTTTTAGTTTAATTTTATGTTGGGATTTGGGAAGGGTTATGCAATAAGGCATTAAGCCACTTGGGTTTATTTGTGATTTTAGGATCAGACCTACAAATGAGATGTCAGCAAAACCAGTGGATAATGTATGCTATTAGTGGACTTGATTTTGAGCTAGAGTATCTAGTTCTACATACCTTGTGAGATTTGGGCATATGGAACCTCAAAATTGTGTTCGAAATTGATGGTGGGACTAGTGATACAGTTTTGTCTAAGCCTCTAGGATTTTGGTAGTTGGGTTTTCTTTTTTAGAAGTGAAAGTTATGGGAATGAAATTTAGGGTTTTTGCCTTTCCGCTGAGGTTTCCCACCTTCTTTCTATTAGACAAGTACATGTGTAGCTAGGGTAGATCAGTGATGCCCATCTGCATTAGACAAGCACTATGGCTAGATATACCCATTTATGCACTCTGCAGATTTGTCTCAATTGGCTTACTTCCTCTCCATAAAATTTGTGAGGTTTGTCTCAGTTTGATGAGAAACAACCCTAGTCAAAACACCGGAAGGTATTCAACTTCGATCACTTGTGGGCTTTGATACTAGGATACTTCAACATGCATATTGTACCCATATCGATGTGATAAGATATCAATAATGGTGTTAGGTACTGTATGGATACTTTTATGATACTATTTTCTTGTTTCCTATTGTATTATATATTATTTTTCTTGTATCCTAATAGGTTTCTTATTTTATCAACACAAACATTAAAACAGTGTTTGATGCAGCACAATGGAGATGATACCGAAGTTGATGTAGAATGATAACCAAGAATCTCAATAATACCAAAAGGGATGTAGCGGAATCTAGGATAAAGTTAAAAACCAAGAATTCAACTTTAAACACACTTTAAGTAATTAAGATTTAATAACTATAGAATAAGAAACTTTATTAGAGGGGTTTAGAAGAATTGAAACAAGAAAAGACGGAGAAAAGATAAGAAAGAAACCCAAAAGGGCAATTTTGGAATTTCTGGGCAGAAACTCAAAATTACCAAAATACCCCTGACCGTGCGTCAAAGAATTCAGAAAATTTATAGGATGATTTTGACCTATATAAAGAATATCTTTACGAAATTTCAAGTAATTCCAACAAGTGTAGGTATATAAAATTTCAGACTGTAGGACTATGAAACTCAAGAAATCAGAAAATTTATCAAGAACAATAATTAAAGAAAAGAGAAAAAAGAAGAAAAGATAATTACCTGACTTGAAGCTTTTCCAAACCCAAACAAGGAATTCTTGGCCTCCACCAAGCTTGAATATATCCAAGGAATCTTTCAAGGGAACCACTCCTGGTTTTTAGACTTTACAAAGGAAGAACACACTAGTCGAGGGCTAGAACACAAGAAAATTCTTTATTCATTAATTTCTATTCATTAATAAAATTGTGGGTACAAGCATATATATAGACTTTGCATGCCAATCTTTTCAAATCGCAGTCTAACTAAATTCCTAAAAAATAAAACTCTAAAATAACTAAATCTCGTATTGCCAATATTTTGGCCATAACTTTATCAAATCACATCAGATTCTCAAGATCTTGGTCGCTTTGAAAAGGTAATTGAATAGCATTTTAAATAACACCAAAATCAAGCTAAACAAATAAGTTTTGACCCTCCAAAATAGGGCTTAAAGAAAAGTGACGAGATTGCAGCTTTGACTTAAAAGACACGTAATTACAATTACATGCAAAGGAAATAAAAGATAATGTTTAACATTAAATCCTAATAAAATTTTAACTCAAATTAAAGTTGTTGCTCCAACATGCATCACATGATTTCTCTTTGCTTCTACACATGTGGGTCCCACCCACATGTCACATGGGGTCCACTTTAGCTACGATATCTGCATCAATCTCCCATTGTTTGAAAAAACTCGTCATTGAGTTTTATAGTGAAAAAGAATCAACAACCATAGGAAAGATTTCATAGTACACATCTTTAGTCTTTAACTTTGGGTCATGGGTTGGTGTAGCTATTAGACTAGGCTGGATCTTATCTTGATCTAGAACTTGCTTCTCATCAACTAGTTGGTCCCGATCTAGGATAATAATGTTATATGTATTATCAATCACCACTGTCTCATTTGTCACACCCGAAGTATCTACACTGATCTACTTAACAACTCCCGCATCTAGATCCTCACTCTCCACACTAATTGTAGGCTTGTCTTCCTCCAATTTCTTTGGCTCAAACGCAATTTATTTTGGATGTTCTTGGACTTCACCCTTAGAATTTTTTTTCACACTTGATGGTTCATCTTCATGCACTACAATAGCAGGCTTGACATCCACAGCCTCTTCACTCTTTTTTTGCTTATCAAGTTGATACTTGTTAAGTATTCTTTTCATCTAATCAAATATTTGTCTTGCCATATTCTTTGTATCTTGCTTGGACTCAAGCTCTCTCTTTTCATCCCTAACCATAAGGTTCTACTGATACTCAATATCTTGAATTGTAGTGATGAGAATATTTTGTTTGTTCTTGAGAACAAATAACTCTCTTAGATCAAATACTGGACCCATGTCTTCTATCCCACTCAATGTCATCTTTATCAATATTTATCTCATGTAATTCAACTCTTAAGAGACTCTTTAGAACAATATTTAAGCTGCTTTATGTATGCTCCCAAAGGTGGTGGATTCCAAGGACCCATATTAAAATGAGTATGAAATAAAACTTACCAAAATTTCCATAAATTTTAGGGTTTGGATCCCTTCTAGAATTTAGGGTAGGGCCTTTTCCAAAAAATTGTAGGGTTTAGGGTCCTTTCCAAAAATTTTTAATATTTTGGGGCTTTGACCCCTTTCCAACACCTCAAGGCTAAACCCCTTCCAAGACACCCTTTCAAAATTTTAGGCTTTTCAGAATTTTCGAAGTTTCCTGGCATTACAACTAGATAAGGATTAGTTGCAACCTGGCTATGTTACCAAAACTGGTACAGCACAATGGAGATGATACCAAAGTTGATATAGAATGACAACCAAGAATCTCATTAATACCTAAAGGGATTTAGCGGAGGCAAGAATAAAGTTAAAGAACCAAGAATTGAACTTTAAACACACTTTAAGTAATCAAGATTTAATGAAAATAGAAGAAGAAACTTTATTAGAGGGGTTTAGAAGGAATTGAAACAAGAAAAGACAAATAAAAGATAAGAAAGAAACCCAAAAGGTCAATTATGGAATTTTTGGGTAGAAACTTGAAATTACCAAAACACCCTTGATTGTGGTTCAGAAAATTTATAGGATGATTCTGACCTATATCAGGAATATGTCTATCAAATTTCAAGTAATTCTGACAAGTGTAGGTATATAAAATTTCAGACTGTATGATCTTGAAATGCAAGAAACCAGAAAATTTATCAAGAACACTAATCCTTGAATCAAAGAACACTTTAAATTAAAGAAAAGAGAAAAAAAGAAAAGACAAAGACCTTATTTGAAGCTTTTCCAAATCCAAAACATGGAAAGCTTGAATAAACCCATGGAATCCACTCCTGATTTTTAGACTTTACAAAGGAAGAACACACTAGTCGAGAGCTAGAACACAAGAAAATTCTTTATTCATCAATTTCCATTCATTAATAAAATTGTGAGTACAAGTATTAATATAGATTTTACATGTCAATCTTTCCAAATCCCACTCTTAACTAAACTTCCTAAATATAAAACTCTAAAATAACCAAATCCCATAATAAAGTGATACATTGCTAGTATTTTGTCTATAACTATCCCAAATCACATCGGATTCTCAAGATCTTGGTTTTGTTGGAAAAGTAATTGAATAACCTTTCAAATGATATCAAAATCAACTTAAACGGATAAGTTTTGATCTTCCAAATAGGGCCTAAAAAATGGTGACGGGATTGCAACTTTGACTTAAAAGACCCCTAATTACAAAGGACTCTAAAATAAACGCAAAAGAAATAAAAGATAATGTCTAAGATTAAATCCTAATAAAATTTAACTCAAACTAAAAATAATGTTGCTCCAACATGCATCACTTGATCTCTCTCTATTGTGCTACACATGTGGGTCCCACCAACATGTCATGTGGGATCCACTTCAACCACGATGCCCGCGTCAGTGCTGTAACACATTTTAGTGCAAGGCTTGCAAAATATTAGTAGTTTGATTAAATTTAGCATGATGTAAAGTTCAAGACATGTTTTATAAGTGACTAGGGTGCAAGATAGGTTAGGGAATCAGGGTTATTCTTAGAAAATTAGCACAGCCAACTCCTAACACATGCCATAACAATCCACAAATCACAACTTACATAGGGATTTTAAAGAGAAACCAAACTAGGTTAGATGTCACCTGGAACTTGTATAAATCTCTTCCTTGCAGCATTAAAGTGGTATACAAATCAACCCCAAAAGATTAATGGCTGAAAATGTTGGGTTTTGATGACTTCCAAAAATCAGCCCAGATTTTCCAGGATGCCGCCTGCTTCTAAGAACACAAAACCTGTGTTCAAATTAGGAGCACTTTAGTGAGGGGTGCTGGCTGCCACAGTGTCACCCAGGGGTATGTAACACCCTGGGAAAATCAAACTTACAAAATCTTTGGTGGTGACGATTTGGGAACTGATCTTCTACAGTTTTTTTTCAGTGCTTGTCTTCACGCCTGACACTTAGAAAGCCTTCAAAAACTCTTCAAAAACTGAAGTGTTCAGTCTTGGGCCGGATGAAGGTGTGTCGCCTGGTCCTATAGAACCCCCTTGGAGGTGTTGTTCCAACCAAAGTCTTGAAGTTATGGTGATGGAGATGAATCTTCTATAAGTTGTTGATGTTCAGCAATAAGAAAATTAGTAAAAAGTGATAAAATAAGAAGTAGAAGAAGAGGAGAAGGAGACCTTTAACCTAAGGGGAGAGAGTGGCCTCTACCACTAGTGTTAAACTAGGTGGAGACTTAGTCCCATTCCAGGGTTTTGGGTCTCCAACCTGCAACAATGAAGAAGAAGAAGAAATCACCATGAGAACAAAATCTAATTCACATGTATTATTTCATGATTCAAAACCCAAGTCGTGTGATCCTTTAATAGCCCCCCCACGGCTAAGTTTAGATACGAAAAAAATAGAAAGAGGACAAAAACATCCCCCATGTCTAATGTCTCATGTCTAAAATACCCCTACACTACAAGAAATAATGAAAAACCCAAAATAAACACCTAAAGACACTACTACCCTCACAATATATGTCCCCCTCCAACAAGAGATATAAAATAACATAAAATAATAAAAAGACTCTACCAGAACCATAGGATGGGTCCCTCTCTCCAGCGCTTCCTTTAGTAGGTCTAGAATTCGCGCCTGGACCCAATGTCCTCATCAAATACTTCAACATGCTTAGCACATCCATATCAATAAGATACAATGCTAGAATTTGTACTGGGCAATACATGGATACTTCTTCAATACAATTTTTGAGCTTCCTATTGCACCATCATTTGTTCTTCAAACCCTGATAATTTTATCAACAAAAACTTAGGTGGTATATTTTTACTAATCTTACTGTAAGAAATTTTCAAATATTAGAAATTCATTAAATTTGGATGGGATACTTGAGCTGTATCCATGTCTGGGATTTTTGGGAAACGAAGGATCTTCTCCTGTTTCCTGTATCAGTATTCACTTACACCAGTCTAGGCATCTTTGTTCCATGCATGTATGATGCTTGTACAGCTGCCATTTGTTGCACGTATCTGTAGTTATGAATATTGTTCTACATGTATGTTGACCTCCGACAAATCTTTTGATTTCCTTTTTCTCTCCCTGTTATGATATCAAAGGTGGTACTGACTACTGTATTGTTAATGAACTTTTAACCAATATCAATATGTTTAGAGAGATGCATTTAGCTTGTGTTGCTGAGTATTCCTTACTTGGCTGCTTTCCAGCTTTTAGGAAAAAGAAAGCAGAAGCAGCAAAGGCTAAGGATGATGTTAAGAAAAGGAAAATGGAAACAGAGCCATCAGAGCAAAATGGAGATGGAAAGGGTGAGGAAGGTGATGGTGAAGTAGGCAATGAAGATGATGATGGTGCTCGCGATAATAACTGAGTCGAACTAACTGAGTCAAACCAATCCTGTTGTTTATCACATTATATTTATTTGCTTCCAATCTCTGTACAGTTTGAGGTGATGCTGTAAAATTTAAAACTGTCTTGCCATTTTTTAAGTTGTTGCATTCTAAAAGATGTGCTGTATCAGTCTGTCAACTTGCTGCCTCTCATAAATGGAGATTTGCAAATGGTATTTGGTCATCCTTGTACTGTTTGCTCGATACAGCTTCGAAATGTTTCCCATTCTATATCAGAAAACTCGGAGGTTTAACCGGTGTTCACTTTTTCTTCCTTTTGGGTCCAGTTGAGTTCACCAACTAGCAAATAACTTACTGGCTTGGATCGACAACGTTTTTCTCTTTCATGACACAATATGTTCATTTTGCTTTGTTGCTTCAGCATGGTCATGAACATTGTATATCTTACGCAGTTGAATGAAAAAAATATGAAACTTAGTTACGTTATTAAAGTATTTAATACACGAGATAGTGAGGATACTGACCCAAGCAATCATTTAATCAGACGTTCAATCATTTGTCTGGATCTGACACTTTATCCCTTCCAAATGGCTGAAATAGAGATGCATTGCAAAGAAATCTAGACAACTCACCTTCTAATAACCACGCATGGATCACACTTACCGTGGCCTTTAAGAGTAACTTCAGTACATTTACTGATTTACTTGATAACGGAAGTGATTTAGGACCCAAGAAAGAAGAAAAAAAATGAATGAAATACCCTAGCTCTTTTTTTATAAATCATCTACCATTCTTTAATAAAGTACTACCACGAATTAATCAAAAAGATAGGCCCAGTATCAGTTTTGGTGGAGGTGCAACCCCGAATAATTTAAAAATAGATACAATTTCTGATTGTCTATGGTTGTGAAATGAGCAAATTTAATACAGACCAACAGACATTTGATCCCCTTCCCAATAGCATCCAAATGAGGAAATCAATATGGCCGATACCTTCGCCCACGGCCACTGTCACCACTACCACTGCTCTGCCTTCCCCCACTTGAGCCACCACCACTCCTGCTTCCACTTTTCTGCTGTTGGAGTGGAGTGTGAGCGTGAGGCTGTGCTCCAGGCTGTTGCCTACAAAAGAGTGAAGGGAAATATGAGGGTTTTTATTTTAATGAATTAGCTGCTGATAAAAAGTGGATTTCCAGTAAGAAGAAAGGTATGAGCGAGCACACCAGATCCCTCAAATCCACGTTGAAACCATGTTACATTTTATTATTATTATTATTATTTTATGCATATTGAAACCATGTTCCATCAAACGTACATTGCTTAAATTGAGATAATTCAAACACTACTGTTCGCATTCAACCATATAGGTAGCTTCCATTAGATGACCAAATATGATTGATGGATTTTAAATAGAGGGAAATGAATGGAAACTACGGGACCAAGTCCAGTGTCCTTTCACACTCTACCAAGTCATTGACATGCTAGCATTCTGCAGTCTATGATTCAAGCCTCTTGGCTGTGTTGTGTGACAACCCACACCATGGGAATTTTAAAACATGTCTTTCATACGTGGGGCAGTAGCAGAAGGATGTGAATCAAAAGACATATTGTGCTTACAGGACATATCCGACCCGTCCATCAGGTAGAAGCATCGGCATCATCGCCATGCCAGCAGGAGTAGGTCCCCTACCATAGATCAGGGGCTGCAAAATAAACACATCTCTGCATCAGAACTGTGATAATAAACAGCAAGTGAGACGAGCAAAGAAAAACCCAGTTGTACTTGGCATCCTAAGGTTTTTGGTTCAAGCCTATGAGCAATAATGTAAGAGACGTTTTTCTTTTTTCTATTTCCTGATAAAAAAACTGAGATAAATACGGGCAGATTTTATTCAGAAAAAACAGAACAATGAACAGAAGCAAAAGAGGGACCATCATCAAGAAGATGAAAGGCCAAACAAAAGAGCAACAAAAGAACCGAAAAAAAACAACAACAAGAAAACAGACACTACAACTTCTCACACCAAACAGAATGCCACTCCCTCTCATCAGAAGTTGTTCTCATAACAGATATATGGCAAGTTTGATCACAACATAAACATACCTAATTTTGCAACCTTTCTTTCTACCCAAAAAAAAAACTGTACTCATTCTTTCATTGGTTCTATAATTTGCTACTTGTCAAGAAAAAGAAAAGAAAGTTTTCTGTTGATGCTTCCACATATTGGTTTGGTGCAAGCTCCAAATCTCCTCTCTTTCAAAGGTGCTGATACTTTCAAAGCCTCTAGGTCCCGACTTTTAGAATTTCAATAATACTGACTCCATTGGGCTTATCCTTTCACTTTCCTTCTTCTATTTCTATATCATTTATAATTATTATCTCTGAATTTCTATAGCACTCATCCCAACTACTGATTTTCTATTAATAATCCAAAAAAATCTGCAATGAAATCCTGTACCCAACTTCCCTTAGTATCTCAATCCATGTCTGATAAATTGCTGCTATATTGATTGCTTTAAGTTCAAATCACTTCTATATCACTCTATTACCCTACTGCTGCTATAGTAGTTGCTGATTTTATTTCATTAAAATCTTGGTCAGCAATTTTCTATTAATCCACCTCAATGGCTCAAATCCATTATTCATCAGAAAAAAAAAAAAGACTCAATTCCATTAACTTTATAATCATATTCTCTATTTAATACACAAAACTACTCTTTATCCTAGTGCAATGTTGTATCTCTTCTTAATGGTTCTTGCATAGTCCTTCACCTAGACACTAATATCATTGCCTAAGTTGAAATGTTTAGTCCTCAAAGAACACTTCAATCATTCCCAATTCTCCCTGTCACCCCATCTATCAACAATTTACTATGTTGTGCTGCCTAGAATTTCTTCATGTCTTGACCCTTTGATTGCCAATGGAGGTATTACAAAGGCCTCTTCCTTCAATATACTCCAATATATGTTCAAGTGATTGGAATATGTTTGGGTGTTCCAGCAGTTCCACCATCCTGTGATGCAGGCCAGCCAAGCGATTGGCTGTTTACCGGTGGGTTATGGGCCCACAAAAGTAATAGGACAGATTCTCACTTAGACTTTTATCAAAGAGGTGGTGGCATAAGCAAAACCAGCAGTACCAAAACAATATAAGAGCCTTAAGCTCAAATAATAGCACTCAGTAGTAGGCATAGACCTAAGGAAACAACCAACAAGTATAAAAACTCAAAGAATAATATTTGAGGGGGACCCCAAAGATGTCATCAAAATTTTCACTAGATTCAACGAAGCATGTGTTTATGAAGAGAATGAAATCTTGAAACTATTAGATTGCACAATCTATCGAAAATTATCATTTTTTCTTTATGGATCACGAAGGCAATCTATTTGTTCAGTCTTTGATCAGGTTCT
The DNA here is from genome assembly GCA_025762735.1 of Platanus orientalis. Taxonomy (NCBI): domain Eukaryota; kingdom Viridiplantae; phylum Streptophyta; class Magnoliopsida; order Proteales; family Platanaceae; genus Platanus; species Platanus orientalis. The sequence goes on from JAOXJP010208366.1 coordinate 10,899, forward strand.
TCAATAGATAATTTGTAATAAAAAGAAAGAAAAAAAAATAGAAAAAGAATAGAGAAAGAGAGGAAAAAACCAATGGAGTCATACTCATGGCCTCCTAGGAGTCTCACCTAAGATTGAAAGAATTACACTTTCAAGATTTTGGAGTCACATCAGAGAACAAAGCAACTATAGCCTTGAATTCATCAATATTCATTATTCTTTATTAATAAAAATTTGAGTTCCAAGCATATATATATATATAGACTTTACATTCTAAGCTTTCCAAATACCGCTCTAACTAGACTTCTTAAAATAATAAAATACTAAAACAATTAAATCCCGTCACCAAGTGATACCCTATCAGAGTTTTGGACATAACTTTCCCAAATCACATTGGATTCTCAAGATCTTGGTTTCGTTGGAAAGACAATTGAATAACCTTTCAAATTGCACCAACATCAGCCTAAACGGGTAAGTTTAAACCTTCCAAAATAGGCCCTAAAGAAAAGTGATGGAAATACATCTTTCACTTTCTTTAAAATTAAATAAAACATATTCTATTTGAAAATAAATAAAACCCTTAAACTGACTGACAATAAACTAACCTAGATTAACCTACAATTAACCAATAAAAAAATTGTCATACAAAAAATACCCCTGCACAAACCCATCAATTCTGAATATGGACTCTTTGTTCCACATCAAGATGCAAACTCTCCCTTAGCATACTTTAAAGATCAAGGTCAGGATCGCAATCTCAATCCAAAATCAGACCAGACTGGCCAATCAGATCTGTAGCGGTACTAATCTAGCCAATCATGGCAAATCCCAGTCCAGCCGTTCATCACCCCAGATCGGCTGATCTTATGCTAATGGTGATCTACATGGCCAGAATCCAATCAAATTCGTCTGATCCCAATCCAGATCGGGTGACCGTTGATTCCATGCTCCTTAGTGACTTAGTCTGCAGCACCATCTAGCCGATCACCTCTTATTCTTTAGTACTGCCAACAGTTGTCATCCTCAACTGGTAAGAGTGCCAAAGAGTAATTT